>VZRH01005099.1:72081-175308 GCA_013397555.1 Urocynchramus pylzowi | reverse complement strand
GAGCGGAGAAAGCGGCAGGAGGGTGCCCGGTGCTAGCGCGGAGCCGCTGGGACGGGACGGGAAGGGACGGGAGGGACGGAGGCACCGCGGGGCCGCACCGAGCCCGGGCAGGGAATCCCGGCCGGCGCCGCCGGGCATTTATATGAATGGGAGGCCGGGCCGTGACGACACTGCCCATATTAGGGGAGTGACGCGCCCGCCTCCCAAACATGGACATCCCCCGCCCCGCGCGCCGCCCCCTGGCGGGGATCCCCTCCCTCCCGAGCGGCGGCCGGGCCGGGTCGGAGGCAGAGGAAGCTGAAAAACGCCGCAAAAATTCTCCACTCATCGGCCGGGGCTCATCCCGACATCACCCCCGCCCCCTCCCCAGCGCGTCAGGAGAGCAGGGAAGCGCGCCGGGGGGACGGAGGAGAAGGAAGGAAAGAAGGGAGGAAGGAAGGAAGGAAGGAAGGAAGGAAGGGCAGCGCTGGGGCAGGCTTCTCGCACCAGGTTGCTAATGGAGTTTCAGTTCCCTTTATTCCCCCAGACTGTATCCTCAGCCCCAGAAAAGGCTGAGCCCAGGCAGACCTGTCTGCGAGAGCTCTGCTGCTCGCGGGATGGGAGCTGCCCGCTCCTAGATCCCCTCGGAAAGAGTTGGGTCCCCTGCTCAGGCCATGGTTTGCATTAAGGCAGCTTTGGCAACCGAGTGATCAGCGAGAACTGCCTGGGGAAACAACCCCGAGGATGCTGTCACTTAGCCCAAGGTTTACAGCCTAAGGAACAAACAAGGGCAGTGGACTGGGACAAAGCAAGATGTGCCATTTCTGCAAAATTAGTGAAAGCTCTGAAGCAATGGGGACAAGGATGAGAGGGCCACCTGCAATATGAAAATTGCTGGTGTGGCTGTTTGAGGGGAGGGTCCCTTCCCCTGTGGTTGCAAGATTGTGTCTGAAGGACTTGCAAGACTTACAGCACAGACCACTGACTGTGCCTGTGTCTAGAAGTCATGACACTAAGACACACAGGAATTAGGAAATTTGGCACTTGCCCTTTCATTGCACATAAATTTGTAAAGGCACCAAAACGATGAGTGGAAATTCCTAGAAGAAATTGAGCAAAAGGGTGAACTCCAGTCAAGCTCATTAAAGCCCAGGCAGATGACAGTGGAGCTATCGAAGAGCAGGGTGTCATTTATTCTGATGGTGCCCTGAAAGAATGCTCACCTCAACAGCAGGCAGGAAGTGCCATCCCTGCCTCAAATTGCCTGCAGCTGAAACAGAGAAGCATGAAAGAGACTGTGCAAAGAAAACGTTCAAGCTGATTTTAAGAATGGCAGCTACTGGTTTTGAAGCAACTCCTCCTCCTCTTCCTCTTTCAATTCCCCTACAGTCCTCCCATCTGGCTCCTTCTAACCTGACCCCCCCTCACTCCCCTCCTCTGAGTCAGCCAGGGTATGAGATGGAACAAAAATAGAAGTAGCTTGTGGGTAGGGGCAGATGTTCACAGCACATCTCGGCGTGGGTGTCGTCTTCACCTGGCCACTGCCATCACGGGCAGCCTGGCTCCTTCCCTTGCCCTGCACCCACCCTGGGGGCAGCTGGGCATTGTCACAGCCACATGGCTGGGTGAGACCCACGGGCCAGCGTGGTTCCCGTCAGAACTGGATCACCACAGCTGTGCCAAAAGCCTTCACACGGACCAGATGGGAAATCTGGCATAGGCAGGGGGGCTGTGACCTAGTCCCGCTCAGAGGAAACCTGCACCTCACCTGAACACAACCTGCACCTCACCTGAACACAACCTGCACCTCACCTGAACACAACCTGCCTCTCCTGCCTCTCAGCCCCCAGCTCCAGGGGCCACCGTTTCCTCTCTGACAAGCAGCCTGCTTCCCTTGGGACTCAGACCCAGCAACAGCTCAGCTGGCAAACTGGTCCCAGTGGGGCATAGGGAGGGGAAGAGGTGCTGTGAGCAGATGCTGGTGTGCTCCTCCCTCCTGAGAGGAAGGAGGGGGCCAGCACAGTCACAGTATCATTTCCTCTCAGGAAACCCAACTGAAATGTGGAGGGGTGAGAAAAAGAGCTTTTTCTCCTTCCACACTCCTGCCTGAAGCGATACCTCTGAAGCCGGGGCAAATTACCCCAGCCCAGAAAATCGGTTCTCCGGGGAGTACCTGAAGTTTGGCCCGTGCTGGAGGCAGGGTGTATATCACCAGACCTGACCTGCAGCTGACCTTCCTCCTTTTACACGCCTAATGCTGAGCATCCAAACAACTGCCTTTCAGTAGATTACAACTCTGCTTTTGTTTCTTAATGGAGTGAGTCACGACCACCTTTTTATTAGGAGAAAATAACAAGGCTAACAACAGCAGTACTAATGCTTCCTCTGCTGCAGGGTGCTGGATGCAGTGTCCCTGACTTCTCTGCCCACCAGCAAAATGTCTCAGCTGTACTTGGAAACAGATGAGCAATCGGGGCTGACGCTGTTAGGGCTATGGGATGGACATGGATACTCTTTCCTGCTGGAGCAGCTCCTTCATTTATCGGGTGCTCCCAGCCAGAAGAAAGAAAGGGCCTGGATTCCTGTAAATGGAAGTGGTTGAGTAAATTAAACCACTCTCAGCTTTAGGTAGGAAACTCCCCTCCTCCCTGCAGCATTTTACATCATTCCCACTTAGGTTCTGCTGCATCTCTCTGCTCCTCCTCCCGATTCCCCTGATAATCTCCCAGGCTCTTTCGGCCTTTGTCTTGGGCTTTTATCGGGACTTTCAGATCAGCTGATCCTTTCCTTTTCTTCCAGGCTGTGTTTCCCCTAACCTAGCTCATTCTTCCCTTCTCCCCCCTCCCCACCTCCTCTCGGCTCTTTGTTTCTGCCTGTTCTCAGCGCTGCAAAGGGAAACTTTCTCGCTGCAGCTGGGGAGTGGTCACCCCATCTCCCGAGGGGTGTGGCTGGACCTCCACCCAAGCAACAGCATCCAGAAGGTATTGCCCAAGAGTAAAAAGATGCCTTTTGGAGAGAATGAAACTCAAAACGAGTTTTAAAAGGAGGCTTACATGAATAAATGAACACCATTTTTTGAGAAGCAAAAGAGACAGGCTCAGACAAGTTTCCAGGGCTTGACTTGCCTTACCTGAGACATGGGATGCCTTGTCCTAGATGTTACAAATGTGCTTGTAACTCCAAAGAGTTAAGACCAAACCTCAGCAAGACCAAAGATGAGAGAAAGCCAGTGAGCTCCAGGAAAGGAGACTGAGGAGAAGACCAAAGATCATACAGGAGATAAGTCAGGGAGGTGTTACAGAGAGTAACCTGAATGCCATGGGCTCCTAGTCTGGGGCTTGAGCTGCATCATATCCCTGCTGGGGAACAATCCTGAACCCACATCCTCCTGTTGGTTGTGAAATGCAAGAAATTCCTCAGATGAACAAAGCATAGCACAAGGCAGCAGAGAAGACAGATTGGCATTTCTTTAATGTTATTAAGCTTTCCATATCATCAGTTTCTAATTTTGGAGTGGCTGATGTCAAAACACTTACAGGACAAGCAGTGAGATATGTTTGTGCCAGTAAATGGAGAGCCTCAAGACACTGAAATTTATACCCAGGGCTCAGGTCAGCTGAGCAGTGGCAGCAGGAGATTGTCAGACTGAGACCTCATTGGTGTCATGGCTTGGTCACTCACGAAATAAAGTCCAGGATCTAAGATCAGATCATGATCATTCGTCTCATTATGAATTTCTCTCAGTCTCAACAGAGCACCTGTTGCCAAAAGCTGATTCTACAGGGTGAAAAGCATTATCAGACACAGACATGAGTTGCCTGCACTCAGCATTTCTGAAAATCAGGCTAAAAGGGAATCTCAGTCTTAGTCTGAATTTTACCTGACTCATGTCTATGTGACTGTGACTGCACTGACTGCTGTAAGCTGCTGTCAACAGCTTCAGTCAGCAGTGAAAGAGGAATGAACCAAACCTCGTGTCACCTTTTAGAAGCCCTTGTTCTTTCTGTTCCACTAGCTGGTGGCCTAACCCTGCATACAGATGGGAGATAATTTTAAAACAGGGAATCCATCTATCTGTACAATCAAGTTTCAATTTCTCTGCTTGACTGATATGGCCCACAGCTCCGTGAGCCATATTGATGGAGCACTTGCCAGACCCAGTTATGAATGTAAAGAACCTGTCTTCCCATTTCCAACCACATACTATCCCTGGGGTAGCTGCAGTAATTGCTTACATGGGAAAATGATTTCTGTAGTTAGCTGCCTTTAATGTCATTAGAGACAAAGCCCTTTTGTTCTTTTATCAACTTGCCAGTTCTCATTTGTTCTTTTCTCTTCCTGCCACTGCTTCCCCACATGCATTTCTTGCCTTCTCATCCTGTCTCTTCCCTTTTCCTGGATGTATTTCCCAGGAACCTGCTCCTATTCTGCACAGGCAGATCTCCCTGCTCTAACACAGCTATCACCAGCCTGGCTGGGCTTTCACTGACGTCTCCCAGCTATTCCTGTCTTTCTGTACCCAGCTAACCTGTCATACTGCAAGTCCTTGTGTGTGGTTATTGCTTCTTTAGATTGTTGTGAGACACCAAGAAACGTAAAATATTCCTACATATGCTGTTTAATTGGCTATTGGGACAAGCATATCTTGAAGGAATGCTGTACACTTCAGTCCAGTTCTTTTGGAAGCAAATCTTATCGTTGCTGAATCTGATTCCCTCTGCCTTGGTCCTTCTGACTGACTCATTTCTTAAGCACTAGGTTGTTGCCTAGAGGCTATAATCACATAAGTATAATCCACTGCACAGTGTGTGTTACTATGCCCACTCCACTGAGAATGAGTACAGCTCCTGGGTACAGAAATGACTTTTTAAGCTCAAAATGGAACAGCTCATGCTTTTAACTGAGAATGTTTTGGAGCCATTTCAGTAGGCTACACAGATATAAGCAAACAAACACATTCAGTAAAACCCCATATGCCTCTGTTATCTATAGCACTGCCAGTAACAAGTAAAATTCCCACCCCACAGCCCCAGCTTGTTTTCAGGGGTCCCCAGGCATAACACAGTCAGGACAGAGCAACCAGTGGGTCATGGTGCAGACAACAAACCACCTCACTTACTCCACCACAAGCATGGCATTGCACATGTTATGCCCAAAATGTCTTTATCCCACCTTTGCAAACAGGAAACACACAAAAAGTAGATCTTGGCTCTGTTCTGCCCTCTGGACATCATCCTAGATGGTGTTTCTGAGCGCTATCTGGCTCTGCTCAGGGTGTCCAGAAGGCAGCCATGGGGAAAAGGGAGGCAGCTGCAGCCAGCGGGCTGGGGGAGGCTGGGGCCACCGGAGCACGGAGGGGAGGCAGACGAGGCAGAGCTGGCCCTGCCAGCAGCAGAGGCTCAGACGAGGCAGAGCTGGCCCTGCCAGCAGCAGAGGCTCAGACGAGGCAGAGCTGGCCCTGCCAGCAGCAGAGGCTCGGGGGAAGGAGCACAGCCGCTGCAGGAGCAGCAAGCTGAGCGCCGGCCCTGGGGTCGCTCCCTGCGGATCTCCACGGCTGAGGGCTCCAGAATCAGGCTCAACAAAACTCTGTCCAGAAAGACTTAACAGAATCGATCTGGCCTCGGGGAACAAGTGGGCTGGATGACCTTTCAAGGAGTCTTCCTACAAATCCCTGTTTTACAGGATTATGTGGGTCACGTTCAGGCACACATGCCTGTTACTTGGTAACTGTCCTAAAATTAAATGGCAAAGTAACCTGAATTTATAACTTGATAAATTTATTTCTTTTTACTGAGTGCCCTCTCTGCTCAAGTTGCTCTGTGATTATTTCAAATATTGTCTCTCTCCCCTGACACCGAATCATCCAAAGAACAAAAAAAAATTATTTGAATTAAATATTTTTTCCCCAAAATAAACCCAGTGAAATAAACTTGTAAAAGAGAGGAAATAGTTTACGTCTTTTATGTTCTTTTCTCCTAGGTATCTACTTACTTAACCCCATTTAAACTTTGTATCAGCTTATTACATCCGGTGAAAGTACACTACAGCTTATTAAAATTTAAAGCTGTTACTCCAAGGGAAAACACTGAAAGCTCTTTTATGGATTAGCCAAGCTAGCAGGATGTGGCTTCAACTTTGTATCCTTTTGATGGCACAGCTCACTTGAGCATCTTTATAAAATATACCTTCCCCATCACTTTGGGCCCATTATAGTTTTCTTTGCACCAAAGTGTTTTGTGTGAGTAGAACTACATTCCACCCCTGTATTTCACAGGCCAAGTAAGAGGGTATCATATTTAAGGTAAGGTAAAATGGAAGCAAATACCAGCAACAATGCCATTCATTTAAAAACAGAAGAGTGAAAAATAATGGATGATACCTGCCATGCTTTTGCTCACCTCTGTCCTGTAGGGAGAACAAGATCTGAGACCAGCAGGACATGAGCAATGATTTGTACTGGTATTATCAAACACACAGCTGTACCACTGCAGCACCTTGGTTTCTTTTAAGCCAGCTTTGTATTGGAAACTCTTGCCAATACAGTGCTGCTGCTTATAACAAGAGCCTCCACCACAGTTTCCTACTGACAGAAAGGTCTTTGGGGTGACACAGCTGATTTCCTCTGCAGCTATGGCAAACAGCCTCTTGCACAGGAGCTCTTGCACCAGAAACTGCCTTGCTCATCGGTGTGCAAACTGCACCCCAGCCAGCAGGGCTTGGGTCCTCAGTCCTGTGATCCTTCAGCTTCCAGCCCATTTAGTCTCACTTCCTATTACTTCCTGCCTGAAGCTTGGGAGTCTGGAAGAGGCCAGTGTATCAAATTTAAAAGGGAAATTTCCAGGTTTATTAAAAGTCTCTTTATTAAAGAGAAAAAACCTTTAAAGTCAAGCCCTTCCCATTGCCCTGACAAAGTTTGTCCTGGGAAATGATTGTTCTGACAGAGACTGCTAACAGTGAAGGATCTCTAGGGCTACCTTACAGCCTACAGCTAACAGAGGGTCCCATCCTACAATCCTGATGAAGAAAGTAACAGTCAGTCCTTCAGAGCATGAGGAGAATGCTCCCCCTATAAACTGCTGCTTGCTCCACCCCTTTTGCACCCAGCAGATTCAGTTTTACTTTCCTTTGCCAAGATATCAGCAGAAAGGTCCCAGCAGAGCCAGTGGTTGCCCTGCTGGAGGGGCTGGACCATCCACCATCATCCCTGACTCCAGCTCTGGGGTGAGGAGTGTAACCTCTAGCTGAAGATCAGCACAAAGACATCACATTTCATATCACTACAGCTGTTTGCTGCCTGACTCTCTGCTGGAGGTCCCATGAAATGTGGCTTTGGGGCTGCAAGCTTTAGCAGTCTTTATTATTCATGAACTGTGAACAGGGACTTCAGTCACTCAGCATCATGCTGCTCTCTGCCCACATGCAGGAAAATCTAGAAATCCAGGGGTAGAAACTGTGCCTCAGTGCAAACTCACCATCCCATCAGCACAAAACGAAGAGGGCATTCGGGCTGCTCTGGAAGCATCTGTGTAGGCAGAAGTTGACTCACAGGGAAAAAAAGGTGGGAAGAGAACAGGCTGAGCTGGGAAACAATTTGTCACTTGCCAGAGCATTTGTCCAGCATTGCTTGCAGTGATACTGGAAGTCCAGTTTAGGAGTGGGTGGCAAACTGACCCTCCATGGCAGTTGCTCATCTCTCTTCCCACCAACCTCCTCCTCCAGGAACGTGGCACAGACGTGAATGTTTCCTTTCCTGCACCCCTGGGATCTCTCAGGAGCCCCTTAACAGAGAGTGCTCTGGGAAGCAGTGCTGTATCAGGAGTGTGGATTAAGGGGCAGTGTCCCACTTGGGAAGGCTGGTTACTGACACATGTCACTACCAAGACCTCAGCAGTACTGCTTTGGGAATAGGGACATCTGACACATCTTCCACTGGCTGAATCACTGACAGTTTCAGTTGTTTACAACACATCCTTCATCTACCAGGAAAGGGAAAAATATATATTTGGACTGATTTGGAAAGACCTTGGGCACATGAACCCAAGGGGTTTAAAGACACACAAACCCAGGTTTTCCTTTAGAAATCATTCCACCAAGGGAGGTCAGTCCTAGAGAAACTGTTCACTGTGCAGACATGGCATTCCTGTCCTACTACTTGAGCCTACAGAAAACAGGCTGCTCAAGCTGCTGCTCCTTTTTTTATCCTAACAACCCCAGAAGTGCCTACCCGTAAGGAACAACTAAAGCTTTTCCAGGAATAAAACACATTTGTGATATTGCAAGTCTGCTCCTGGGCCTGTGCCTGGCACCATGTTGAGCTATGAATGCATGGTGACAGGCACTTTTCTCCACATCTATTCCACATGGATCAGAGCAGCACTCTGTGCATTCTAGCTAGCCAGAATCACCACCAGCCCATATAGGTGTCCCACCAAGAAGCACACACTGGTGTGACACCTCTGAGCACAAACCTCCAGAAACACAGAGGGAAAGCAGACAGAGATGTGCAAACAATGGAGCTTCTTAGGGCTTACCTCTGCCTGGTCCCTTCTGGTGGTGTGGCAGCAAAGGGTCTGCAGAAGGGCAGTAACAGGCTGAGACAGGCCTGGAGAATCCCAGCTCAGAGTGGCTTTCCTGTATGGTGACTCTACCTTGTCACAAGGTTAGCGTGACAAGACTGTGCATTTTCTCCTGATGTCTTTAAAGAGGGGAGAAATCATCCTCACTGCAGCAGGGAGAGCACTGAAGATCAATTTGCATATTTTGGCAATACCCCAATGTCATTCCTAAAGGCAGGTTTAAGTATCCCCTCTCCCACCGTGGGCCCAAGCCCCCTCCTCAGGATGTCCTGGAGCAGTACAGAGCTCCTTGCAGGGACCATGAACAGAGGTGTGATGAGTCCTCCCTGCCAAGTACAGACCTACAGTGGATTTGGGACAAGCCTGTGGAATTTCTCTCTGATTGACACAGATTCTGCTGACATTTCCAGAGGCCTCAGCTTGACCAGCTCACACTTTGGCCCTTCTTTGCCCTTTCTGTGCTGCAGCTTTAAGCCCAGAGTGATGAATTTGCGTGTCTGCTTCGTGCTGGCCATTCACCCCAGTGTGGTGTAGGTGGCTCTATTTTAAGATAATTCCCAGGTTAAAAAAAAAAAAACAAACCACACCAGGAGAGAGGTAGAGGTGTCTGCTTCTGCTGCTCTTGCTGTGGGGACAGAAACCTGCAAGAGGGACATGGTGTGGATGGGTACTGGGGGCAATCACTCCCCAGAAGGAGCAGGTGGGCATCCCTCCCTGCATTAACACTCACCTTGGCACCATTCACATCAGAGGCTGGTGCTGGAAGGTGCTGCACGGCTCAGCCCCCTCCCTACAGGCTTATTCCTTCACAAGAGGCCATTGTCCCTGCTGGCAGGAGCCTGGCCTCATGATGCTGAGCAGGACAAAGGCTCAATTTACCCTGTGAAAGAGCTGGAAACCAGCAAAAGGCCAGAGGCAGCCAAAGCCCATTCTCCCTATCTGAGACACTTTGGATTTTGGTGCAGTGGGTAGGTCAGCTGCAGGCACAAGTGCTCAGGGCTTAGAGCTGCCTGCCTTCAGCAGGAAGTGCTCTGGGACAGTGTGGAAGTGGGAGGTGTTGGGGCTTTATTCAACAAGAGGAGCACTTTGGATGCTTCAGACATGAATATACTCATTTTGTGTTTCACTTGGCATTTAAGTAAAAGTCTCCTGAATTGCATATCCACCCTAGTGCACAAGAGGAAAAGTGGGGCCTGGTGTTTGGAAAAGTCACGTATGATTCTCCAACTTCTTGCTGCTGGCAGTGCTCTGCCTGCTTCAGAGGACAACATACAGTGTGTTGTTCTTTACAAATGGATTCTGCACTCCAAAAATACAGAAACTCCTGCCTCCTGTCATGCACCAAGATAACCAAGACAGGAATTCTGGGGAATATTCAAACATCCCTCTGAATGCAGATCTGCAGAGAGGAGGAGGAAACCCATGCCCAAAGCCAAACACAGAACCATTTCTTTGAGGACAAGTCACACATGTCAGTCAGTGACAGAAGAAAGACACTTTGACTACCTTCCTGGAGGGTGGAAAGGACTCTTTTTTCCACCACCTCTGGTTTAAAAAGACAAAAAGGGTTGAAATTAGGAAGATAAGGGGAAAATCGTGGCATTGTCTAAAGCTAGGCAAGAACGTGCAACCACAGATGACTTATTTCATCCTGGAGAGGGAGGAGCTCAGGGAGCTACACAGGCATCTGGTGCAGACAGAGTCTTGAAACTATTGTGAGAAATGCCTTCCTCCAGCCAGAAATGAAGCAGCTTTGTATCCCACCAGATGATGGCTTGGACAGGTTGATCCTGACACCCTCCAGGGGGCTGTACCTGGACTCAGGTGCACAGGCACGCAGAAAAGCCTTCCACAACCAAAAAGAAAAAAACATCTCACCCCAACCCCAAAGAATTTAATTGGGGCCAGGCTTCAGGACCATTTAGCACTTATCATTTTTCACACCAGGCAATTCTATCCATTTGTTCAGCTTCAATTCTTTGTCTGCAAATTCAGCATTTAGGCAGAAGACATTTCTCCAGTCCAGTCACAACTGACAGGATCACCACAATACATATTTATTCTCGTGTGTTGTAGCTGTCAGCCTAAATTGGATCATTTTGGACACCCCAGGAGAAGGCACAGTGAAGCCTGCCACACTGGCTGCCATGCAGATGTTGTCTGGGGAGGCAGGAGGTGATGTGACATGCTGAGCTCAGTGCAGAAGGAGGTGACCACACAGCCACAAATAAACCCTGTCTGGTGGTGGACGCTCATTAAATACTTGGCTGCAAATGATTCCCAGTCCTCCCAGGCACCCATGTCAGCTGGATATGTTAGAGAAAAAACAGAGGAGTTATTGACAGGAGTTTTAACTCTGACATTTGGGCTTAGGAGACACTATGAGAGTGGTGCTGTCACATCATCTCATCAATTCTCCAGTGAGCACAGGTCAGTGGGAGATACAGCCCATCAACAGGCAACAATTGTGGTGATATTTCCTTGCTGTTGAATGCTAATAGCTCAGGCTTATAGGACTGTACTGCAAAAACATCCAGATACAGAAATTCTCTCAGCTCCTTAAAATTTTTTTTCTTCTCTTTTTAGATTACAGCTCAAGAAGGGATGTGAAAGTAGAGATAGATTTTATATCAGATTTTGGTTACATCAGGCTTTTGTCTACAAGATTAATTGCAAGTTTTTCTTAGCTGAAATGTGCATTGCAAAGGATATATAGAAACAACTGTAATTAAACTTATATTGAAGCATTTTTCTTTTGCTTCCAAACACAAGAACTGGATTGCATCTCTACATAAAGCTGCCAGCCAGCTTATTCTGCAGATCTTAAAACAATTCTCTTGCTGTGCATTGCTGTGGGCCTGATTTTTGAAAAGTTCCTCCTAACAATGCAATCCCAGCTTAATTAGGCCATTCCTGAAAAAAGATTTTTCTATTTTAGTTTCTTCTCCAGCAGGGGATTCCCTCTTAATCACCTGCAGAAAAGATTGGAGAACAAAGTTGGAGGCAGAGAGAGAGGAGAGTGTGGGGGTCAATTCTTTAAAGTCAGAAGGGTTATTTCTCACTAGCTGCTGCAGAATATTTTGCCCATAATTTCCCTGAAGAAAATAAAGTGCAGTCCTCTAGAAAATTTAGCAGGATTACTAGAATTTGAACTTGATATGCTCTCAGTCATCTGGCCTACTTCCACTGCTCACACTGGATGAGACCAGCATAAAAGACAACAACGGGAAGCAGAAGTCAACCAAGTTCATGTGAGAAATGAGACTCACATTTTTAGCAGCAAGAATTATTAACTGCTGGAACAAACTATCAAAGGAAGTGGAGGTGTTTCCCTACCCTGATGTCTTCAAAACAAAAAATGCTCTTGTCAAGTAGGAGTTACAGGGTTTGGAGCAGGAATTGCTCTATCAGTTCATCACACCTCAAAAACCATGAATGCTTGTGCTGTGCAGGCCCAGGGATCACATGGCTGTCCCATGATCAGACACACTGGTTGGAACCTATTAGCAGCTGGCTGCAGTGTATTACACATGAGGTGTCTGTACCAGTGCAGCCCAGCCCCTGTATCACTGTGCAGTGAGGAGGAGGAGAGCACATCCTGGGATGGGTGTACTTTCCTGGGAAAGCTGCTGGTTTACAGCTCTAAGTGTTTAAAAGCTGACCAGGGCACCTTCCTGCCTGCTTGCAACACCAGTCCTCAACTAAATCAATATTTTTAAGGTAAACTTGCAACATGTCATCAAAGTAACTGATAACTTGCAAGTGAAAAAAAAAAGTATCTGGGAACACCTGGCTTTGGCACTGAATCCACCCAGAGATCAAAGCACCTACAGAAAGGAAATAGATAAGGAAAAGGACACCATCCTGCAGAGAGAGGAGGGATCAGAGCCACCAAGTGTGATCAGGTGTGGGGCTGGAGTCAGGGATCCTACAGCTCCTGATGCTGGTCTCTGCACCAAGCAGTGCTGTAGGACAGTGCCACTAGCATTCTTCTAAGAAGGAGCCAACCTCTCCAGCCCTCACAGTGGGAATGGGGCCCCTAAAGACACCACTAAGTCAGGATTCTACCACTGTCAGGATGGCCACTGTCACCTAAAAGGATGAGGTTTACATACAGCTGACACAATATACTTGAAAAATTCTTCCAGCCTCAGCATGTCTGAATGACAGAGGACTGGTCCTTGGCAGGTCCCCATCAGCACAATTCCCCATGGTCCCCTACCTGCTCTTCTGTAGCCCTGGGGCCCAGACATGAGGAGTGCAGTTCAGAGCCTAAGACAACACAGAAAAATGGGGAGAAAGTTGCATATTTATATCTCTTGTGATTACAGCCCACTTGAGACCAACAGCTGTCAAAACAGTCTCTGAAGTAAAGCTCTGCTTCCACCCAAACCAAGGACTACCTTGTCCTTACAGGGAGGTCATGCTCTCAACTTCTCTTCATTCCTCTTGCATCTGGTGTGAAGAGCACTCAAATGTGAGAGCACACAAGTCTCTTGCCTGTCCATGGGCAGAAAGATCACCAGTGCACAATCTATTAACTGAACCTGTATTAATTTCCAATGTCTAAGAATTTGAGTGGGTGCAATGTAAACTCCTTCAGCAGGTTCTCCTTTACCAAGTAGGAGAAACCCCCTACTGCCATACCAGAAACAAACACAAAACCCAGCTGGGTTATGTTTACACTTCCAGCCCAGCCTTAGCCAGCAGACAGGATACAGGGGGACTTTGCTTTGACTAATATCCACCCAAAGGTCTGGCTGCCAGACCATTTGTGCTCCTGCACTTGCACCAAGACACCTCTGCAGCTCTGCCCTCCTCCATGGCCAATCTCCACACAGGAGAAGAGATCCCCAAGTGGAGCAGCCCGTGGGTCCTCCAGTGCCAGCAGCTGTAAGGGCACATATTCCAGTTTAGGTAGGACATGACTGATACCTCAGTTACCTTGGATTTCACTCAAGCAAATTTAGGAGGTCTTCATTGTTCATCTAGAGCTCAGTGTTACTTACAGAGCTGTGTCAGCCTCCCAGACCATGTCATTTTGGTAGGGTTTTTTGCAAACACCAACCCTTCCCACTTTAATTCAGGGTGCCTGTCAGCAGGGCTGACATGCTGTCCTGGGCAGGGGGAAATGTTTCATTTTCCCCAAGGCTTCAACTTACAGGAATGCTGGAGTTTGAACAGTGTGTATAACTCATATTTCCCATGGTTCTTTCAGATTCTCAAATGACACAAATTCACTTTGGAAAAGAGCCAGAGAAGCTCAGCCTGCAGAGCTTTTCCAGGGCACCATGGAAAGTCCTACCAGGACAAGGGAGCAGACACAGCAGCAATCATACAAACATTTGAATCTGCTTATCATGCCTGATAAGATCTCTTCAGCCATGTAAACTGTCAAGAGTGGGATCACAAAGGTGTAGATGAAGGGGGTCTGCAAACAAAGGTAATCTCCAGGACATTTTACTGCACCCCTCCCCACGTGCTGCTGCCCAGCCACCTCCTCAGCTGCTCCTCACTACAGAGCACCCAGCAATTGCTTGCCCAGGGCAACAGCAACAAGACATTACATGGCTTTGTGAATCTTCTGATGTAACAATTGCTGGAAACAAAGCAGAAGAGTGTTTTCCCTAAAAGTTGTTGGAGTTTCCAGGGATCATATGCATATTGGAGCTCTCCAGTGGGCTCTCCTTACACTTTGTGAGCACAGAATGAAAACATTGCTAGTGGAAAGAGACATGGAGAGAGAGAGGCAGTGGCAGAGATAAAGGGATAAGAAAAACAGGGTGTCATCATCCACCTGATCCTGCAATCATTATCTTGGATAGCAATTCCCACTGCTTTCATCAGGTACTCAGGCAAAAGGAGGAATGTGGGATCTGGCCCAGCATATGTGATGATATCAGTGGCTCACTGTCACGGAGCTGGGAATTACTGCCAGCACACTAACAGCCCCTGCCACCCACACTTTTATTCTGTAACATCACACTCACTAGAGATTCACTTGCTGCTGCTACACCCTGCTCAAAACACCATGGGCAAAAAGGTTTAGTGGAGACTCCCCAGCTTGGGGGCTCCTCCTGCCATAAACCCCTTTGAGCTCCTAGCAAACCAAGCCCTAGGGCTCCTGTGTGCCAAATGCCCACGGCAGGGCCCAGCAGCCAGAGGCGTGGGGAGGGGAGGTTAGTCAGCAGGCTGAGTGGCTGGGCTCCCCAGCCCCTTGATTTGTTTGTCTGATTGCAAATATGATGCAACCTGACAGCAGCACAAGGGTGCAGGGGTTTCATTATACACCCACATACCACCTACCTTTGCTGCCCCTGACCCACTGAGGTCCAGCACACCTGCAGCACAGACAAACATCAGCAGGTTTGGGAGCATTCAGCCCACAGCTGCATCTCTTGGCACTACACAGACCATAGTCAGACAGCCTGATTGCCTTCTTTAAAACAACCCTGAAGTATACAAGAAAGAAGAAAGAGCTTTCATCATCTTTCACCATTCATACCTGGGCTTTCTACCTCTCAAGGCAGAGGTGAAATGGTTCGTGCTCCTCCTTGCCTAGGGGACCACAGCTCCTGCTGAGAATCAACCTGGGGGGCTGGGCTCTGGTTGTGGGCACATGTGGGACACTCACACAGAGAACAAACTCGTGCACCACCAGTTCTGCTGCTGATGTTGTGGTTCTGGGCCTAGAGACATTCCTCATACCTGTTTATTAATAGGGACTGACAACCCCTCAGCTCCCAGAACTTCAGTGCTTGTTCCAGTGAGGAGAGATGCAGACACATCACGAGTGCAGATGCAGCATTCCCAGTGAATGCCACCAGCACACTGCTTCCCTCCCCACTTTCAGCAATGATCCCAACCACTCTGCAGTAACCAAACATACAGCTCTCAACATGAAAGCAAAGAGGAAAGGACACAGCCTGATTGAATTTGCTTGTGGTCAACAGCAATCTTTACCTCTCACTAGCACTCTTTATATGTTAATCAACCCTCCATTTTCTCCCCGCTCTTCCCAGGTGGACTCACTCATGGGTCTGATAAGAGCCTCACCCTCATTAGGGCAATTAATTAGATGGAGAAACACACCACTAAAGAACCCAAAACCCTAATAAGCTTTATATTCTCTTTTAGTATTTCCTGTATCAGACTTTGCTGAGATTTGTGTTTTTCTGTTGTGTGTACAACTCTCTCCTGCAGGTTTCATCCCCTGCCCACTGATCCTCGACGGATGTAAACAAGGGCAAGAAGTGACAGTGGTTGGGTTGTATGACAAGGCCAGGTTGTATGTCAGGGCTCTCTGGGTGCTCTACCAGCCAAGACCCTGTGAAGCCCCATGTGGCAAGAGGCTGTCCCTCACTGGGGCCGTGGCTGAGGCAAGGCCCTGGTGTCTGGCACGACATATCTACCACAGGACCCACCTTCTGCTGGCCCAGACCAGACTGCCCAGAGTGCTTGAGCTCAGACAAATGCCTTTTTCTAACTCACCAAAACTATACTGCCACCTGACCAGCACCCAGGCCCTGCAAAGTTCAGTGCACATCTGATGTCTCTTTGGTACCTCAGCACCCTCCCAGATCTGTAGGATCTCTTCCCTGTTCCCCCTCCTCAGTGAAGCACAGTGGAGAGAGCAGGGTAACACACCATAAAAGCCATGTCCTTCCCCTCCAAGGAACTCTTCTTCACAAAGCTGCCCAAAGAAATGAAATGTTTTGGGCCTCTCTGCATTGCACTGACAGCTCTCCAGGGCAGCACTTGGACCAGTAAGGGCAGTATGTCCATCTCCTGGGTGGTCTAGCCTTCTGTGTTCTCCAATTGTGTAAAGAATTAAATCAGGGGAGGGAAACCACAGATGAGACATTACTTACTAGCCAAAAAGGACATGGGGAAGGTGAATTGGAGACTGGACTCTGAAAGCAGATGAGACAGGGCAAATGAGTGGCTGCAGAGAAAGGGCTACCTTAGCAGAGAGAGGAGCAATCTGTAAGGGGACAGGTCTGTCACCTGGAGACTTCCAGATCAAGGTGAATGAAACACAGGCTCTCAGAGCTGAAAGAATGTGGTAGGTAAACACAAGCTGGAAATAAGCACAAAGCCACGGGTTGCCTTTTAAACCTGGTACTCAAAATGAACAACACAGCAAAGTCAACAAGCTCCTGAGAATACCTGGTTTCCAGGCAGTTGTGTCTACAAACTCATAATGCACTCAGGCTCTGTGGGAGAGCTGAACCCAGACTGAGGTCAGTACTGTGCAAACACTGCAGGGCTCAGGTAGTGAAAAGCTCTAGAAACCAACCCCCACCATCTGCTTTACACTGGAACAATGTGAACCCACAGCTGCAGCCCTGGTCTGCCATGTGTGGGGCTTTGTAGGGGCACCCCATGCTGCCCCCTCCATGCACATGTTCTGGAGTGCCTGGGCAGGGTGTGTGAGGGACAGGGAGCAGTGGTTCTCCACCAAACCCTCCCCACCACCTGAAGATAACCAGCTTTCCATAGAGCTCTGGCTCTGAGAGGTGCTCTGCAGTCCCTGTCCAGGTGTGCAGCACGCAACCACCTGGCTCCCCCCTCACTCTCAGCGAGGGGACAGCCAGCAATGCACTGAGCAATAACCCAGAGCAGGGCTACAACCCCTTTGGAGGAGAGGAGGTTTTCCCTGGAGCCTCACAGCAGGCTGAATTTGCTCCACACCTGTTTGGTGAGTCCTCGTTGCTCTTTCATGCAGAGAGGTTATGGCTGCCCTCCCACCACGGCACTGCCAGCAGCCCACAGCCCAGACAGGAGCTGGTCACATTTAAGCCCAAACCATCTCAAGGGTCCTGTCCTTTGGAGTGCTGGTGGAAAGAGCCCATGGGGGCAGACCCCTCTAGACAAGGCACCACAGAAGGGACATAATCTACTTTCTCCCTCTGTCCAGTTGAATTCCCGTTTCCTAGTTCAATGTTGTTTTAATACCTCTGAGACAAGCATCTAAAAAGTGGGATGATGTTTCAGCCCTTATCCATGCATGCAAGGGAAGCCCTAATTCATGCCATTGCTTACTGATACCTGTCCAGATTGCTCCATGGCTGCTGTGGGCTTTGGCAGCTTCTCCTTGTGGCAGGGGTCCCTTCATCCCTGTGCCCCTGCATCACCCCACACAGCCCTGAAGGTGGGCAGCAAAGTTAGGAGCTTCAGACACTCACCCCAGGCCTCCACACAGCCCCATGGCTCTAACTGGCAACTGATGAATCCAGACTGTTTCCCAAGAGACAAGAGTTTCAACAATCCCTAAAGCCTCTTAGGCAACAGCAATATCCTAAATGGGAGCTTTATTCTCCTGCACCGCTCAACAGAGCCTGTATTCAGACATGAAATGCTGGAACACTCACTCAGGAGCCCCCTCGGGACAGGAAACCTCCCCTGTAGGCGTGGGGTGTCCTGGACCATACCTGGGGAGTTGCAGAAAACTCTCCCACTGATGAGCTGTAAGGGCCAGGAGGAATGGCATGCCCCAAACCAGAAAGCCTCTTCTTGGGTTCAGAGGCCCCCCTTGAGCTCTGGATTTCCAAACCTTGCTGATTCTCCCTGTTGACGGGGGCAACTTTTATGTCCTGACCTGTCCCTGCACAGGGGGCAGTGGCACATGGACGTGTCCAGAGCTGGTGGTGAACCCCAAGAGTGTGACCCTTGGTGCTTTCTAGGAAGCCAGAGGCTTCTCTACACCTGCAAACAGGGAATAGGGAGGGCAAAGCACCCCAGTGTTGCCTGTCTCTCACAGAGGGCTTATTGCTGATGGAGGGGCAGGAATGAATCTGCATTTGCTGCAGCCACCTCCTCCGAGTTTCACACACCTCATGAGCCCGTCCTTGGCCTCCTCCTGGCCAGGGATGCACAGTCCCTGCTGTGAAGGGTGAAGGGTGAAGGGTGAGGGAGCCAGCAGCTGCCAAGGGTTCACATGAGCTTGCAGCATTCCTCCAGAAGCTCCTCTAATCTCCGTGACCTCAGTGGGTGGATGGCAGCCAATTGCCATCACTGCATCCTTAGCAGACCTTGGCTGCAAAGGAGGAACCACTGGGGGAGTCAAAAGGGGGAAAAAAAAAAGAAAAGGGAAAGAGAAGAAAAAACCAACTTGCCTGGCCAGTCTAACTGCATTTGGTTGATCTGATTTCAGGCGTCTGCTAAGACACAGCATGCCTATTTATCATAATCAGCTTAGGGCACAAGGACAGTGTTAACTAGGCTTTACTGGATTAAAACCTGCCAACCAATTCATAGCACCCACCCAACCAGTACAAGTGGGCTTGTACACAGTCTCTGTGCTTTGTCTTAAACATTTTAACTGGCATTAAATAGAAGCACCTGCATAAGGTGGAAGGCTACAATGGCCCTATTGATCCATCAGCATTATGAGCAAGAAAAGGGCTCTGGAAATAGAGACTCATGGTCCAAGTGCAGGCAGGTTAACACAGAGCAGAGCTGTAAAAGCACTGAGCACAAAGGCTGTGTCTTGATGTGTTCCTGCCCATTCAAACTGCTCAAGGCTCACTGAAATCACCAGCAATATGCCTTAGAATCAGCTGCAGGATTTAAACTAGACTGGAATTTGCAGATAAAACTTGGTTAAATCAGCCTGGAAGTGCTAATCTAAATGGATATTTTGAGGGTCTAGGTATAAAGTAATGCAATATCTATTTAAAGCCCCAAAGAGCAAATGTTAACTGCAGCACAGCCACATCAGATGAGTGAGTGAACAAAAAGTGTGAGCAAAAGGGGAATCTCACTGTTTGTACAAAAGGAAATGTAAAAGTAGAAATAATGCTTACAAAAATCCATAAGAGAAATCCCCACAGTGGAGTATAGCTGTAAACCCTCAGTGTCCATGACAACACCCCTGAGCAAACCCAAGTCTCCCTGCCTTCTGGGCTGTGGATCCTTGCACATATTATAACCTGCCACCTAAGACTTCCTGTAAAGCAGGAGACAGTCAATTTAAATATTTAAAATGCTTCCTGAGAAGGTGATTACACTATAGAAAATTGCTTCATATTACAGTAAACTTCTGCTGGTCCTTAACAAAGGACTCCTTGGATCAATTGAGATAATTTTCTGACAAGAACCAGCCATTCCTAAGTGCTAGGAATCCTGGCTAACAAAAAACCCCAACACCCTCAAATCCATATGCTTTCCTGCCATGGATATGATATCATCCATCGTCCTCAGGGAAGCAGTGTCCATACCATGAAGTGGAAAGGGCTGCTGCTTTACTAGTGAGTCACTCAGCTGTGCTGGACCCCCTTCCCAACTCTCTCATCACACCTCTACTGGTACACAGGGCTTTTACTCCCAGTTTTCTTATTGCTGCAGGGTTCTGTGTATTCGACCACAACATCCCAGTGACCCATGTGGCAGGACCTGACAAGTTTTTGACTGACTATGCTCTGCAAGCCCAGCTCCTGTGGTCCTGCAGGTTACCTCAAGGCAGCTGCTTTGATTAAAGACAAATGCAAACCATGTCCCCTGAAGGCTTCAACATAAAAAGGAAGCAAGAACCCCAGTGTACTCTCTTTGCATGGAAAACCCACACTGGGGGACAAGGGGAAGTGGGTTGACTTGGGATTTTTACATGTTTGAGGTCAGCAGGGCCGGTATTTGTGCATTGACACATTGGATAATTAAATGCAGGCAGAGTCAGGTGTTGGCTGTAAGCTTCTCCTTCCTCCATTTAAGCCTCCACCTCCTAAAACAGGAGATGACCTTTGATTTCCCAGCAACACCCATATCCTTATGCAAAGGTAGGAGCTGCTCCTCACTGGGGTGGTCAGGGGGTTACTGCAGCTCCTACCCACATCCTATAACACAATGACTGGTGACTTCCCTCCAGTGGGCCCTGCTCCTTGGGCTACAGAAATCCCTGGATCCTGGAACAGAGAAATGAATGTACATGAATCAAAGGGAAATGGTGCAAAATGGCAAAACAAACAAACAAACAAAGGCCTAGGAATGTATTCTAAGGATCTACAGGATGACCAAAGACTTCATGCATCAACATCCCTCTTTAGCCAGCTGAGTCCTTAGAGTTGTCAGTGCTGTTTGTCTTCATCCAGGCACATCCCAGCAGGAAGTGTAGGAAGTGGTAAAGGGGAGGATCATAACCAGGCACTAAGCCTGTATTACTGACTCTGTGAATACAATCTGCACCTTCCAGACTGAGTCCCTTGGCAAGAGTTGCCAGAAGCCAACTCAAGGACTGAGCCCTATCACTTGGCTCCCTTTCTTTTCAGTGGGACTCTGTTGTGGCAGATTAATCATATTTACTGCCAACTCCCTGTTTATGCTGCTGCTTAATTCGCACATATGCAAAGTACTGAGGTGAAGTGTCCAGCTGCTGCCCCTCAGCAGCAGCCAAGTAGCCTTTGCTGCAGCTGGGAGGAACTGGGGGGAGATGATGGGGCCAGGCCAGAGCAGGAGGTGGATGGCACCACCCCAAACACTTTTTCTCTCCCACACACTCATGCTGCTACTGGCACATTTATTCCTGCAAGCACTGATCCCTTGTGACTCAAGCAACACAAAGCAGACCTCTGGCTCCTCTGCAACACCCACATCCAACAAGAAAGTTGGTCCCTGTGTTGGGCACCTTTCCAACAAGAAGCCTTCTCCCCCATTCCTCAACTGCTCACATTCCCCACTGACACCTGTGCTGCCAGTGTGGTCAGTGGGGCACCATCAGCTAGGGCAGTGCAGCTGCAGTCAGGGATGCTGATGTGTCCAGGAGGACACATCCTGCTCTCCAGCCTGCTCCAGCAGCAGGTCAGAGCCATGTTACACACAGCTCAAGGCAGCTTGCTAAACCTCACCTAGGAGGCTCCCAGGACTTAGAACACTGTGATGGGGAGCTGCAGGGCAGTCAGCATGATCTGAATAAACATAAAGTTCTGAACAGTAGATTTTTTTCCTTCCCTTGCTTTCTTGTTATAAATTTCTCCTCACCCTGCATTTCAGTTTCCTCAGCTGTACTAAGGGGTCAGTGGTGCTCAGAGCACAAGCCACTCTGAGTTGGCAAAGTGCTTCTGGTGGAAAGCTTGAGCACAGCACAGGAGATGTGCTGCACCTCAAAAGCAGCACATGATACCTGATGTTTAATATGCATGAAAAATGTCTGGACTTTCTGAAGTGGGGCACTGTAAAGTCACACCCTGCCAATGGATCTCCTGTATGCACTGGTACTGCAGAAGTGTTGGAGGACTCATCACCCAGTCATGCAAGAGGCTGAGGATTGTTATGATTAATCTTTCTCTGTGATGTGGAGGTACTAAGGGACTCCAGCCTCTGATCAGACTGGCAGGAAGCCAGATCCTGGATAAACACAGACCCAAAAGACCATTTTTGTCTCAAGGCATTTATAACCTAAGATGCTCAACAGGAATCATATATGCAGCAGTGGAGAATCCAAAGGGAAGGTGTAGTAATTACATATTGAATGTGGAAATACTCTGGCTACTGCCAAGTCAACTTTGCATACCATGGTGAAGAATTTTGGGGTGATAAATCTAATGGTAACTAGTAATGCCTATGTAAAATGGCTCCAACCTCCTTCCCAGGCTGGGGCTATGCACTCCAGCATTCCCAGGGGTTCAGAACACAAAGCACTAGTTAGCCCTTCTGTAAACCCTGGCTAACATCTACCTCTGGCAGAACATGCTCAGCCAGGCAATCTGCCCTCTCACCACCTCCTCCAGCCTTGAGCTGAGCACAAAGCCATCCTTCCCACCTAAGAGGCTGCTCACAGAGGACATGGACACCTCAGGGGGATGTTTTGCAGCTGCACTGATTGAGCAGCCAGTGGCTTTCCCCCAGCCCCAGCACAGCATGAACACAGAGAAAACCTATGTGCAGCAGAGCAGAGTGAACCAAGCTCTTCTCAGCTCACAGACTGAAGCAGATGGAAAAAGATGTGTCCCACATGCCCTCAACAGCTCCTGTTCACACCAGCACCATGTGAGCCACACTGGCAAACCAGGCAGCTAACTACCAGAAATAAATATGTACAGCAGTGAAACTGTATGGATGGAAAGGTCCTGTTTTATCTGTGGCACTGTTTGGGGTTGTTCCAACTCTAGACAGAGATCACTTGTTGTTGGGTTCTTTTTGATGTACTCTCTTAAAAAAAACCCCTTAATAATATCCTAAATTAGACTGCAGAGAGGAAGGCTTCAAAATAGGAAAATCCAAACCACTTCTGCTTCTTAGTTGCAGAGAACTCTTGAAAAAAATCTTAGCCTTGAAAAAAACCCCAAGTCAAGACCAGTGTACAGTCCACTTTTCATACTCTGTTTGCATGGCATTTCAAGTGCTCAGGTACCAATTTCCTCTCCTGAATGTGGCTTTCCCAGGACTGAGTAGGCAAGCTCAAAATCCAGTCAGTCACTCCATCACTGCTGTGAGCTTTCTAAAATCTCTTACAAGGCAGTGATTCATGAGAAGAATTCTTTCACCTGACAAATAATATTTGCAGAGAGGGTGGACAGGCTGTCAGATGACCAGTGCTTTGTTCCTGAATGTGTTTATGACTTTGTATAACTTTTATCTACCTGTCAGTAACCCACTTTTTACCTCTCCATTTCTGTCACCTTTCCCTAGATGGGTTAAATTCTCTCATGCCATCTTCTCCATAATGGGGCTGAGCTGTGGTTCCTGGAAGCTGCTGTACTGCTTTCCCTTTCCAAATGAAAGGTGGAACACAATTTAATGTCCCTCCCTTTAAAATGTCATAAAGCCTCTTAATTCTCCTCCTTTGAGAGCTGGGTGCTATTTTCAAGTCATAAAATAGGTATGGTGAGAGGATAAGTCTTTAAAAGTTGTTACTAAAGTCAGAGGGATGTGGGTTTGTAATGGCTCAGAAAGACTACATAAGATCACTTGTCTCCAGATGAAGGGACCAAACTTTTCCTAAGCAGAGATTTTAGCAATGCTCCAAACATCCTTTGTTCAGAGGAAACCCCTTTCATTAATATCTTATACAACACAAAAGCCTTTTGCTTTTCTTTTGGTGGTAGGGAGAACAAAAGTTATTACAGTTACATAAGCAGGGTACCAAAATAACTTTTTTTTTTTTTTTCCATAGGAAACATGAGAATTAGAGGCTTTTATTTTTGATACAGAAAGAGCCTCAAACTATCTAACAGAATACAGCATGAAAACAACCACCCTGAGAGAGACCACAGACCCTTCTAACCCAGTATCCTGTCTCCAGCAGTTGCCCAAGGGAAGTGTGAGGTGGAACAGGCGGCAAAGCTTCCCCAGCACGCTCTCCCCTTCCGTGCCCAAGGGCTTCCTGAGCCAGAGACGCTGTGCTGATCTCTAACCACCCAGGAGGGACTTGTTTTGCTCTGGCCCATAACCCTGCAGACCCTGGGCTGGTGAAATGTGAGATGCAGAAGGGCAGCAGCATGAGAGCCGGCCCTTTGCAGCAGCCTCCTGTCCTTGACACCCTGCAAAGCCTCTGCTGTGATAAAACCCCTCTCATACCTGCCCACCACCTTCTGACATGAGCCAAATCCCCATAAATCTTCTGAGATTTCCCTTCCTGAGGGCCTCCCTCCTCAGCCACTACCTTCAGTAGGAACAGAAATAGGTCAATACAGAGAAACTACTGAAAATTCCACCCTTCATTAAGAGTTGCTTATAATATTGGCTCATCCTGAGTCATGACATAGCTCTACCCAGTAACCCACATATTGTACACAGGATATGTTTGCTCTGCAATCAAAGAAATAATTATTAAGATGTTTGCTACAACCAGACGTTATATAATAGTTGTGGCTAGTCTTCCTGGCTGCATTGGTCACATAATTCAGTATTTCCATGCTGATAACATAAGAGTAACAGGAAACAAACAAGCAAAATCCCCACAGAAATCCAGTCAATAAAAACCTCTCCAAACATGCTTGAACCAATGCTGCTGTTCTGCCTCCCAGCTTCCTCCTGTATATCTCACTAGGGCATCTGGAGCACTTGCTGGGACCACCTCTGACCAGATTCTGAAAATATTTAGGTGCAGAGAGCCAGAGCAGGATATCTACTCAGGACTTCTAAAGCACTGGACTTTTTAAGATTAAGAAATTGATACAGTAATTTTAAGCTTGGGTTGAGTTCCCAGAGGAGCTGTGCCATTAGGGTGGGATTTCTCTTCTGCCCATGGCTGGCACTTAGGAGTTTCATCTTTGCCTGTTGTGTAAGTTCCTAAACAAAGGTATCTCCAGAGAATGACTTACTCCTTTTTAAGATGGCAGCTAAGAGGATAATGAAACAGACTTTTTACAGGTGCTTCTCTGCTTTAACTACAGGAGGATTTATACAACTAGTTTAAACCTCGTGTTTGGGTGATTAACAGTAGCTAAGAAGAACTCATTACTAGGTGCCCACAGTTGTGTTTTAGTTGTGATTTAAGTACAGAAGACTTCAGGTCTGCTTTTAAATAATAGGACTTTGATTTTGAGATGTTTTTGGAAACAGTCCTCTTAATATATATAAACTATGACTGCAGTAAGGGATAGGATGCAGTCTTCTTGTTCCATCTTTTGCCCATCAAAGCATCCTGTGAGAACACCTACCTGCTAATTATGGGTATGTACACAGGCCCACTGCATTTGGTTTTGCCATGTTATTACCACGTTGTACCTGACAGGGTGAGCTGGGAGGTCAGGGCTGCAGATTTGTAAACAGGAACAAAACTGGGAAATCTTGAAGACATCTATAAAGCAGAGTTTTTCCACTCAAAGTTTGATCTATTATTGTAATGAATGTTGCATCCTGCAACAGGAAGATAGAAAAATAACAGGAAGGATTCCAACGAGAAGAGGACAAACTTGGAGTCAGAGAGATCTGGGCAAGGAAAGTCTTTGCAAGCTCATCAGCTTTGACTGAAAAATGGCTTTCAGCTCGCCCTGCATAATGTGATTTGTATTCTGTCCAGAGCAATCATTAGGCGAGGCAGTTATCTGGCTCTGCTATGTATTATGCTACAGGTGCAAGGTCTGGAACCCCATATAATTGCTGCACAGATCTAGATTTAGCTTATCATCATTTTTCCCGTTAGCTTTCAAAAGAACAGTAAGAGCTTTGCAGCTGCCCTGGGCTGGGCTGTGCAGCCTGTGTCACTCTCTCAGTAGTCCCCCTGTCAGGGTAAGGAAGCACTGTGGGCTAGCAAGTCCTGAGAAAGGGATTCCCAGCTCACACTGATGATGGGCAGTGCTGCACCCAGCTGCAAAGACTATAGTCAGATCCAGTACTTTGAAGAAGAAAAAACAAGAAACAGGTAAGGACCACTCACTAGCTGCCCCCCTGAGTATTCATGGGGCACCTTGGGCTAGGGAGGCAATGCCATAGCCTCCCTAGCCTCCAGACCCCCTCATAGCTAGAGCTGTGTGGAGCCTGAGGCATGGAGAGGACATGGGCTTTGCCCAAGGTCTCACACAAAGCAGCGGCAGGGCTGGTACTGCGCCGACATGACGTGAGCCCCTGTCCCAGGCTTCAGCCACAAAAACATCACTGTTACGTACTTGGGCTGTCTTGGCAAGGGGAGATCAGTTTTGTTTAAAAGCTGCTACGAAAGCCATGCCCTTGAGGCTTGTTTTGGCGAGCACATCCCAGGGAGCTGTTTGCTGCAGCCCGTGCTAGGGGCACACGCGCCCGGCGCTCCGCCAGGCTGCGCCCCCACTGTGCCCTGGCACAGCTCACTGTCCACAGCCGTGCCAAATCCTGCCAGGTACTGCTTGGGGCAGTGTGTCACGGCGTCCTACTAACCACGGCTCACCTGCCCTGGCAGAGTGACCCACACTGCTCTAATCTGCAAATCGTTCAGCCTAACGCAATCCCCACTGGGATGGCCAGTAATTAACACCGTGCTAACCATGGGTGGAGTGCAGGGTGGAACCTCTGGGTGAGCAAATAAAACCAGGACACTGAAACCAGGCTGGCACCCTTCTAGCAATGTCAACTTTGCAGCCATCAGCCTGATTTCCCCATCAGGATCCGTGGACACCCTGAGACTGCAGCTGTGACAGACTCATGTGAGCTGGACATGCTGACACACTTGATGTCAAGAAGGGCTGGCACAGTGCAATTCAAAGAGCATGTAAATCACAGAATAACAGAATGGTTTGGGTTGGAAGGGACCCTAAAGTTCATGTAGTTCCAATTCCCTCTTGTCCTGTGCTTTACTACAGGCCTCTTGTGAAAAGTCCCTCCCCAGCCTCCTTGCAGCCCCTTTAGGTCCTGGAAGGTGATAGAAGTCCTCCCCTGAAGCCTCTTCTTCTCCAGGCGGAAACACTTCAACTCTCAGCCTGTCTTCAGAGGAGAGGTGCTCCAGCCCTCTGAGCATTTTTATGGCCTCCTCTGGACCTGCTTTAAGAGGTCCATGTCCTTATTACATTGTGGTACTGCACCTCTGGCCACGAGCAGCCTGCCCAGCCAAAAATGAGAAGCAGGAGAAACAAACACTTCATACTCAACAGAGTTTCTCTGGCTCAGCTGCTGTTCAATAGCAAATCAGACATCCACAGGCATTCATAAACAGCTCAGGTATCTGGGAATGCTGAATGCCAATAAATTGATGCTGATCAGCTTGATGGCCAGGTGTACTGGAAAAAGAGGATCACATTTTATATTTTAGGTGTTCATGCTTGTAGACGCTTTGATATTTAGAGTAGGATTTCCACTGGTACAGTATACTTTGTCTTGTCAAATAAAATAATAATAATAATAATAACAACAATAATAAAAAAGCTCTTTTCACTTTAAAAATTACCTCAAATGCAGCTTGGCTGCCAGTTAAGGCTGTCAACAAATGTTATTTGCAACAGAATTTTGCCTTGGGTCACGGGTTACCATGTCTGAAACATCCATTGCTCTATTGATACCACTGTGGTTTTGTGAATGGCAGGATCTCATCCACTTGCTGGTCTAAAAGTAGTGGTGGTTCATCAGTGCTGGCTCTTCCCCTAATGCTACTCCTTGTGCAATACCAGAAGATTCTGTTGTCAATGGAGCAGCTTGTTTTCTCTTCAGAAGCCCATATTTTAGGAGTTCCAAAATGCAGGGGATTGGTTAGGGAGGGTGGGGGTGTCAATTCAATCTTGAGAGCCTGTGAAGAACCGAGATGTCAGAGAAGTCTAGGAGAAATCATCATTTCAGAAGGGTTGTGGTGCTGGTGCCAAATCTGTGTTTGCATGCACCAAACTGTCCCCTCTGAATCCAAACCCATGATGGTGTAGGAAAGTTTGGGTTTATACCATAGGGCACAGAGTTTCCAAAGTGACCGGGTCTTTCCTGGTTGCACTTTGTCTTCTTGTAAAAGGAAGAAAATCTAGCAAATCTCCAAACAGTGTCCTGGAGACTCTTATGCAGCCCTTGACAAAACAGGCAGGGCCTTTCTCTTACATTGTCTGAAGACTCCATAGCTATGAGAACAAATGAAAATTGACACATTAGCAAAACATCACTCCATTCACACATGAGAGGTCAGGCTAGTTGGCTACCACCTTCTCAGGATCAGGTCATGCAGAAATAGCACTGTCATCTGGCATGATTTCCCCAATATCCCACTACAATGGCACGAAGATTTCAGTGAGGGATGAACTTCCTTGCCACCACTGAGCAAAATTCTGCACTGAAAGCTTCCCCCCAAGCAGGGAACTGCAAATGAGCTATGGGAAGATGGTGATTTTCGAAGTTGGGTGTTGTACTTGTGCCAGGGACAGGCTGTTCCTAGGGCAGCCAACCTGTCTGGTCATTGAAGGCAGGCATCCTGTCTCTGACAGGAGCTGGTGACAGATGCCTAGGGAAGATGTAAATGACAGGAAAGCCTGTAGTGACACTTCCCCAGAAATACCAGAGACTTCCTGAACCAAAGATACTATCTCCATATTTAAAGTGCATTTTTCATTCACCACAGTGTGCAAGGCAAATTGTGTGAAAAAGCATACTCTGTTGTTCTACAAACTGCTTTGATATTTTAATCTGATTCTCCCTGGTATAATGACTGCTCCCTCATCACCACTCCCGAGCCACCCCAGATGTCACAGGGCCTGGAGACCCCTGCCAGCTGTTTGGAGCTTGTCTGCTTGGTGATTTGTACAGAAGCTGCTCTGGTTCTTTGCCCTTTTGTGTCTCAAATCTAGTACCCTGTGGAAGAGACCCCCCAAAGGAAGTCAAGGGAGGACCATGGCTGGTAATGTCTTGGACCAGGTCACAAAGCAGGAGAAGATACAGCATAGGAGAGGATACATCAATGCTTCTCAAACCTTTCTTTACTATGGCCATGCACAGTAAATTCTGCATTAGCACTTCTGATTGTTTTTCTATGGTGACTGCAAATGAGGTCTCTGTTAGTGTGCTCATGAAGGTCAGGCTCCAAAAAGACCTACCAATTTTCTACCATTATGACTGAAAGTTGGACCAAGTCACAAATTATCTGTCCGAAATGATGACGCATCCCCCACAAGAGAAGAGCCCTGCCTGCTGCAACCACAGCACTGCATGATTCAGATGCTGGTAACCATCTTCAGTTTCTTCTGACTTTGCTCAGGCCTTAAAAACATTGAGTCAGCATAACCTCTTACCATCTTTTTTTAGTGTGTGAAGATACAATCGCTCAGCACCAGAATGATGACACAGAAATCTGCAGCAGAGGACCAAATGTGCAGTAATAAATTGATACTGGAACCACCTCCTACAATTGATAGCTGCTTAGTCATTTCTCTCTTCATCTCCTGTGGTCAGTCCCAACACTGCCACCCCTTCCACAACTCCTAGGACATCCCTAACATGGTCTAAAAACATCCAGCTGTGCTCTCAGGAAACTGGAGACACAGGGAAAAGCGTTGTCTCACTGCTGAGCCTGCTCCTTGTGTAAGTGTTATTTTTAAATCATCGAGCAGAAGGATGAGGTTCCCATCAGCCAGGGCTTCTGTGAGACAGGGCTTTACATTTCAGAAGGCAGAAAATGTGGCATGTGCTACTGCTGTTGCTGTGGCAATACTCATGGGTAGTGAATGCTGCAGCCTGAAGTCACATGTTAAATAAACACACAGCTACAACATAAATTAAACTAGCCCAGAGCAGCTGTTATTTAGATTGTGGACATTTTTTTAAATTAAATGTTTTCTTTGCAATATTTCTATGAGGAGGTGGAGTATGCAAAGTCAATCTCACCTCAACAGAGATTGATTTATTTGCTCTCTTTCCTGCTCTGCGTGGCTGGGGGACACATCATCACCAGCTGATTCACTGAGACCTAGAGAAGTGGGGCTAGTGCTGGCACTGGCACAACGGATCTCTCCTGCTGCCCATGCTTGTACTGTTGGGGCAGTAAATAAATTTGTGGCACACACAAGTACATGGTTGAGTTTTATGGCTGGGGAGGAAAAGGATGAGAGAAGGTGCAACAGGTACAGAAGATAGAATGCAGAGAACAATCCTGGATTCACTGCCTGTGCTGGTCTCCAGCCCCAGGTGATCCCACACTGTGACTCTCCAGCAAGTGGTGATGTCCATCTCATGGCACAGGCTCCCAGAGCAGGACACTGCTGCTTCCTCTGTACCCTCTCTGGCAGCAACCCACCTGTGAGCTCCCATTTAGTTTTACCATGAAGCATTTGGGTTCACAGGAGATGTGAAACCCCAACATGCTCAGCCAGCTCCTGACCTTTAGGATATGTCTCACTTTTCCTTTGCACATAAAAGATGAAGCTATCAATAATTCTCCCTACAAAGATCACTCAGTTGAACAGGCACTGCCTGAAGTCTGTGGGCTAAGTGGATAAAAGGGAAGTTTTGTACCACTAAGGAAGGGAAATTTTTTTTTTCACAAGGAAAAAGCATTGGGATCAAGACCTTACACCCCTAACTCTAACCCTAACCCTTACACTTCCTTCTCCAAGCTCACAGACAGCACTGGCATCCTGTCCCAGCATTACTTATCTGTCAGCAGCTCTGCTCTCCCTCTCCTGGCAAACTCCCATGGGGCTCCTATTCAGCCATCTTATCTTGAATGGCATCCAAAAGCTCTTCCCCTTCCCTTTCTTCTTCCCCTTCCCTTTCCTCTTCCTCTTCCTCTTCCTCTTTCTCTTCCTCTTCCTCTTCCTCTTTCCCTGTACCCCTTCCCCTTCTCCTTGGCCTGCTCATTACCAACACCACCTACTCTCTAGCTTTACATTTCCTCTGCTTAGCACAGGGATTTTTGAGGATGCCACACAGTACAAGACATGTCTTTGCAGTTCATGAAATCCCAAAAGCACAGGAGGTGCCACAGCCATGCATGCAGGTGCCCTGGATAAGGCACTAAGAGCCAAACAAGTCAATCACCCACATACATGGGTGTGTGTGTGTGTGTGCGTGTGAGTGAGACAGTTGGTTTGCATCTTTACTTTGTATTTTATAGGGAAAAAGCCAAACACCGCTAATAGTTCCTAAAAAGAGGCCTAATCAAACCTCAGCTTCTCTTCTTCATGCCAGCACAGGCATTAGGTCATCACCCTGTCCTGCCAATAATTGCTGACTGCCCACGAACCCCTGCTGAAACAGGTTGGGGAGCTTGAGGAGCTAATCCTCCTCCAGGGTTTTGAACAAGTTTCACAAGATGGTTCAAAGCCTCAGCAGCTGGAACAGTGATACATTGCCATGTGCTACAGATGAAGTGCTAATACTTGTCCAAAACGGATTTGCCAGGATGTGTTCCACGTTTGCTCCACCTGCTGCCCCTCTCTCTTGGCATCCTCTCTTCCCTGGGGTTTTGTCTTCATAACTTAAGATGCCTGTTTGTGGGGAAGTGGAGCTTGGTTGACCTTACACTTTTTCACCTTACCTTCTTGTTTCATGCTCAAGACACAAGAGCTCAACACTTTGCAGGAGCAGGGTACATGGTCTGGAAGAAGGAAAGCAGGCACAGCCTTCTCTGAGGCTGTTAAGGTAACCAGCTAATTAAAAGCTTGCTGATTGAACTCTTAAAAAAATACAGTTAACAGAGGACACACAGTATATATCTTCTTTGCCATAAGAGATAGTTGTAAATGAATTTGCATATTACACAAAGCAGGATTACCTGATTTGATACGTCATGTAGTTATCTGGTCCAGCTAGTGGGGAGAAATCATAACCAAAATCAAGTTCCTGCTCTGCTGCACAAATAGAATTTCTCTCCTCAGATTCACACATTCAATTCTGGTCCTGACATTTTTTCAACATACACAGAGTTGGTATATTAAATGAGATGTCTTTCTTGCCTAACATGTATGAACTCCAAGAAGTTTACGCTTGCGGGAAGAGAAGAATAAAGTTTGCACTGTACCTAATCAGCCATTCTTTCAAGCATATGCTCTCAGACAGGTTGGAGCTCAGGTCCTCCCCCCTGCTCCCTGATAAAGTTTTTTTTCTGACCTCAGTTTTTCCTCCTAGAACACAAAAAGGTACCTGATGCTTTGTCCAAAATGCCCATAAGCTACTCAAAACTTTCTGGGATCCTAGGTACTTAGATTAACTTGGAGAGTCTGGTACCTTAAACGATAGGTAGTCACTGAAGACCAGATAAAACCAAAGGCACACACATGAGGTGACGAAGATTGTCCATGGTCAAGAAAGGATCTAAAGCCAGGGCTCTAGTTAATCACAGAATCTTAAATGGTTTGGATTGAAAGGGACCTTCAAGATTCTCTAGTTCCAAGTCTCCTGCCATGGTCAGGGACACCTTTGACTGGACTAGGCTGCTCAAAAACCCCCATCTGACCTGGCCTTGAGCAATTACAGGGATGGGGCATCCACGCTAGGGATGGGGCATGCACAACTGACCTTGAAAGTAGCTGGTCTGTGCCTCCATTTCCCAAGCTATGGGGTGAAAGAGGCTCCCCTCTCTTACAGGCATGAGGCAAAACTAACCATGTTTAGATATTGCAGTGATGTATAAAGGACCATGGGCTGGGAGCAGTAACAGGAATCATCAATAAAAAATTAAAATTACTTTTAATAGTGAAATAAGCCACAGTAAAAGCAGGGTGAAATTTCTTCAAATTTCAATTGCATCAAAGCCTGAATTTCAGTAAGGGTTGTGATAGAAACATTATGGGGCTATTTTGTTTTGGCAACTAGCAGTGAAATGGAAACTGAACTTGCTCCCACATCACTGTTGAAGGTCAGTGGACTAAGTCTGACCTTCTGTAAGGTATAAAGTTTAATACATCAGTCACTGTTTTCTCTCAAGCCTTGCAGCTTAAAATTGACTGAAGTGCAACCGCCAGAGAGTCTCAGCTTAACTGGCTGCAGGAGATGCTTCCAATGGTCCCAAAGGTCAGGCCCCTTCTGTACGAGTGAGGAGGTCTGGCCCAGGTCACGGCAATTGTCACTGCAGGTGGAGGAGGAGGCGCCCACCTGTATTTCCAGGGGAAGTGGCCCGCTGGGGCCGCAGCCCGTCTCCCATCAGCGCCTCCGTGGGCTCGCAGGGCAGCGGCAGGGCCGGCCCGTCCCACGGGCGAGCGGCGGCAGCGGCAGGGCCGAGTGCCACTGCTGCGGCAGGAAAGGGGGCTGTACGACACGGCTGAAGTCACCACGGACTGAGCGAGGCTGAGAAATTTCACTCCCTTTCCCTTCAGCTCAGTATCCCCCCTTTGCCGTGTCGCTCCCCCCTCTTTGCTCCCCGCATCCCAAAATCACTTCCTCTGCCGCGACCAGTGCAAGAAGTGGTGGAACTGTGCTCTGGAGCTGATCCAGGTTCGTGCACGCTGAAAACCACCCAAGCCCAAACCACAGCCTGTTTTATTTTAGCAGGGCTATTTTCAATGCCAAAGGCACGACAGAGGGTGAAATGACACGTCATGATGGAGTTGCTGCAGCCAAAAGTGTGAAATGCTCTTGTTCCTCCCGTCCCTGCTTGTCCCTGTGCCCATTCTCACTCCTGGGAGAAGTTCCCATTGCCTTCTTTGTGTTAGTTTTGGGGCAGCTACTATAATTTCTATGTGGTTTTGTGTAGGACCTTCTTAGTCTAGAAATGTCCCTCTAAGACAGCGGTACTGCTTGCTTTCTTTTCTTGCTGGAAAACATTGTTTAGTAACTTTAATTCAAAGGTCTCTTCTGCACTTGAGATGCATGAACTGGGACCAAATTCCCTACATAACTCAGAAGAGAGAATTTCACCAAGTAGTAAATAGCAAAAAAGGAGATATAGTATACAAATTACTATGGCTTTGAGGAACTCCAGTTTGCTCTTTCTTCTAAACACTAGGATACAGATTTCAAAGTGCCTGGACAGTGCCATGGCAGCATGCTTACCCCGCTACTGAAGAGCAGTGCTGCACAAGATCTGCTCTTCTGCAAGTGCTTTGATGCAAAACAAGAATATGTTGTGGAGCGACATCTAATAAGTGCCAGACATCAACTGCAAACACAACTGTCCAGGCAGGACCCTGCTTGAATTCTGTACTGGGGTGCCCATTTGTCAGAGTCATACTTTGATAATTTGTTGTCTCAGTAGTGTTTTCTTCATGCACCAATACTGATTGTCTTTAAGCTCTGCAATGGCCTTTGCTGACCCAGCTACTGCCCAGATGTCTTGGAGATAGACTGCATCACATAAAATGCCACAAACCCCCCTCAAAAATCTCATTTTAAATCATCTAAAAGCCTGGTACAAGCATGAAGCCTTCCTAGGAATCCCTTCAGGACAGCAGTCCTCAGGAGGATTACACTAACCCACTTACTCAGCTATGCTAGACCATGGTACAGTGCTGTGCTAATCCTCATCCAGAGATAAACAACTCATGCCATGGGAATGATGTGATGCAAGTGCTCTGGCAAAATGCAGTGAAAAAATGCTGCCAATGCATTATGAAGCCCAGTTATGGATCCATCCTACAGATGCTTCTCAGGCAGAGCTGCTAACTACAAGCTGCAGTCAGGCACCCACAGAAGACCAGATCAGGAGCTCTCTGATTTCCCTATGTTCATAGCCAGCATTCACAGCACAAGTCTTCTGCTGCTGCCCCTTCTCAGCCTGTGACAGACTGACAAGTCCCAGTTATGATGTCCCAAGCAGACCTCCCAGGCATTGTAGCAATACAGTCTCTTCTCATCATAGTGGGGCCAAGTCATTCTGATCCCCCAGACAAACTTGAAAAATCTCACCCTCATTTTAATATTCAAAACATTTTCAGTGTTGTGGAGGAGGGTTTGCTGATATTTCAGAAATGTGAACTGCTTTGTGATCTTGTAACTAGGGAGCAGACAAGAGCTCATTAGAAAATGGGAAAGGATTTTGAGGGAGTTGCACAATTCCCACCTAACTCCTGTGGGCTTTTGCATTACAATTCAGAAGCTTAAATGAGGCTTCTACCACAGATCTTGTGATATAAGGTCTCTTCCAGGAAGCCCATCTTCTCCAGAGTTTGAGCAAGAGCTGAGACCCTCAGGAGTTAATACCAAAAGTAAAAGCACAGGTTTCTACTTCACAGACTGAAAAAAGTGGGCAATAAGAAGGCTCAAAATTCAGAACAGGCCACCTATGAAAAACAACCACCCTGAAGTCTCAGCTTTTGTTGTTGTTTTTCAAGGGTGTAGCTAAGGGCTTTTTATTGCTTGAACTTTGACCCTCAAGCACAGTGATTACCAATCAACTTCCCTGAATGCTACCTTGGGAAAGAAAAAATAAATGATTGTCTCATGTGGGATAAATTTAGCATGTACATCTAAAGATAATGCTTCCTGGTCTGTATATTGGAAGGCCAGGAAGAGCCGTAGAATCAATGTAGCCTTTCTGGGTACACTGTACTCAGAAATGTACCATACTGTACCTTTCTGAGGTGTACAGCCCATGGCAGACCAGAGAGTCTGTCTCCTTCTTCTCACACTAACATCAGCATTTTGCCTGAGCAGGAGTAACAGGGCTCTTTCTCAGGCAGTGGCATCTCCTCTGGGGAAATCTCACCCATCTGTATCCTGTTCCTTGTGGCATGCTGGGTTTTGCTTTACAGTCTTCCTATCAGCAATTCGTTGGACCCAGGCTGGTTCCTTTCAGTTGGCATAAGGAAGATTAACAAATAATTAAATATGCAGTTGATGTTTTGTGGTAGAATTCACAGTCTCCTTTCTTCCTCTTGTCTCAGCATTTTGTATGGAAAAAAAGCTGTCAGAGATCTGGTCACTTTATCCAGCATGTACAGATCTTTTCTGTTGCAATATTGCTACATTTCATTGACTCATAGGCTTTGGAAGAACATGATGCCTAAAATATTTTTACTTGGTGCAACAGAAATAAAGTAAATACTGCAGTTGTAGACAGGTTTGTTTTTTTTTTTCAAGTTCACTATCAGTTGGATGTGCTTTTTGCTAGGGATTTTTTTTCTTTTAAGGGAACTATAAGGGAAGGAGAAAAAGGCCTGTTAAATAAACTTTTCTATCCAACTGTTAAATTGTCTGTGATTTCTCCTGGTGACAAAACCACAGTGGGCTGGTTACAAACTCCATTATAAAAAGACAATTGTAAAGAGTCACCTTGGAAGTAATTAATCTTATCTAGGTCCTTAATTGTAAATTCATGAAATGATAATATGCTAAGCTTGAGGGTGTTTCATTTGCTGTTGAATACTGGTAATAGGATAGGATTTGCGACACCTTACTGATCTGTGTTTACAGAACTGCCACTGAGCAGACAAGCTTAAGGGAAGGACCACACTTCCTTTAATTAGGGATATGCCAACTACCTTCTGATGGCCTGACAACAGGGAGGAAGGGAAAGAGCTTGCTCCCTTTGATTCAGAGATACGGGCTGTGCACAAGTCTCCATTTCATTAAAGACAGAAGATTTGCAGTCAATATCCTCCTCTTTGATATTCTTCCTCAAGAATTTCTGGAGGGAGCAGAGCGGACTAAGGTGCCAACTCCTCCCTAGCCCTGGCCACACCTAGCTGTGTTCCTCCAGAAAGGCAGTGCACAGGGAATTAATGGCTTTTTTCCTCACAGCATTACTTCTCTCCCAGCTCAGTTTCCCAAAGTGATTAATTTTCCAGCCACAACAATGCTAGTGCTGGCTCGAAGGAGGGAATGAGACCACAGCAGCTCTGACTTGTAACTGCACAAAGGTGCTGTGATGCTGCAAGTCCCACTGCTGTGCTTGTGAAGAGTGTGCCTGTTTCAGATGTGCCACGACAGAGGTGAGGAGCTCTTCAGGAGGAAGAGTGATTGCCTTGCACACACGGGTGAGCCAAGCACACTGAGAGCAGTCCCAAAATACAAATGAGAAGCCATTGTTACTCTGACTGCAGTGTGGAGAGAGGCTGGTGGTCATTTCTAGCTGAAGAGTGGGGGGACTTGCAGTCTAAGTCCATTCATACACACACATTCTCTCTCTCTCTCTCTCCCCTCCCTCTCCCAAGAAAATAAATGCCACATCTTTTGTATTTCTTAAAATATCCTTGGTTAACATAATGAGGCCATTGACAGTAATCTCAAGTCAGCATCCTACCATGATTCTGGCAATTCAGCAGCATCCTCAGTGCTCCAAGGAATTGGAAAACACAAGCGATGGGGAAAACACAAACATCAGTGTGCAAAACAAACACATTTGATGTATCAGAACAGCAACAAAGAGCCTCTAGAGACTGCAGTGAAAGCACCTATTTGCTGTGGAGAGCAAACCCAGGGGACATAATGAGCTGGTGAGGCACGGTTCATCTTCTTGGGATTCAGAAGGTAATTAAACAAGGCAAAAGTCAGCAGAATAGCATATTACACCATGATTTTGTTAAAGTCATCAGCACTCAGCCCCACTGAGGAATCTTCTTTTTCCCTCTACCCACAATCCCAACACATTTTATAACAAAACCCAGGGTCACTTCACACAAATGGAGAAGTTAATCTTAAAACTTGTTCAAAATGCAACTTGGAATCTTTGACTTTCTGTGTGGGAAACATATAGAGGAAATAAAAGAAAATCAAGTAAGAAGAACGTTAGTCAGACAGTGAAATGAAATGAAACTACAGCTGTAAAACTTCATGGATTTTTATGTCTAGGGGAACCCAAAGCAACATTCTGGTCTCCTGCCAGCACAAGCAGCACAAAACCCCACCACCATATGGTTCATATATCTGCCACAAGCTCTGCTGAAACTGGGTTTGATACCTGGTGCCAACACAGCTCTGTCCTGAGCTCAAAACAAGTGCTTATTTTAACAATCAATAAAAGAAAAACCTGCACTTGGTTGCCATAATCTACTGATTGGAATGGGATATATCTGACACTGAAGAGTACACAGGGCTAAAGAGTTGCTTTCAATCCCATTCAGTTATATACTTCCACATTTTAAGGTACATGGAGATGAGTTTTGGTAGGAGACTGTTCCCTCTCATTTGCTTTTTCATTTTCATTCATAGCTAAATATCATCTGTGTGACTGACAGTGGACAAACCCCACTGTTAGGAGAAGTGATGGCATTTCCAAGCAGGCAGGGTACCTGGGCAGTGCAGCAGCATGTTGCCTTTACTGCAGTAACCAGAGTGTTTGGAGATCTTTCCAGAATGACACAGGACAGGGAACAGCAGGCATGCCCATGCTGCTCTGCAAGGCCAGCACCACATGGCCCAATACATCATCCCAGATGAGGCCAGACCCTCTTGGCAAGCTTACATTTCCAGAAAATGGATAAGATCAAAGCTGTGGGAGTACTTTTAAATATAGAGAGGACTGCCTCACTCTGTTCTGCTGCATGAGAGAGGGACTTGGTTGGAGAATTAATTGCTTTTATGTCAAGAGAGTAACTTCCACTGCCTCCACCCCATTTCCAGCTATGGTGACCTTCATTACACTTTGACTCTTTCAGCCCATCTGGCTATAAATTAGGACAGATGTGTTACACCCTTTCCTTCTCCTGTAATGCACATGAGCATCTCAGCAGTGCTATTGGCACAGAGAAGCTTTTGCCCTCTCTGTTTCCCTCCCTAGATAATGAGCCATCCATTAAGCAGGCAGATGCAGTTCTAGCTGGTGATATATTATGTAATTTTGTGGGTGAATAACAGACAGATAGAACAGAAGATGGCAGAAAAGAAAAGCCAAACAGGCAGAATGTCCAGAGCTGTAATGTCACCAGTGCTCTTTCCTTTATTACATCTGCAAGAGCATGCAAGAAGAGGTTTGCTCCCCACAACTGCCAAGCACCTGTACTTAACTTTAAATAAGCCTCGAAGTCCAGTCTATCCCACCAGTGTCAAGTTCCTGCATCAACCAGTCCAGTCATAGGCCTTTCCTCTGGGAGCCCACCCAGAGGAACATGATTTTGTCTGAGATTTGTGTCTCATCAATCCCCCACTCTTAATTAATTGCAGCAAACTAATATCTTCCCACTTACTTGATTTCTTAGGTATAATGTCCACTGTGGTTTTGTGTGCTGCTCCTTAGCTTGTGCCTATATCCACTAACAGACACTCACCACGCAGAACTCGTGCAACTAAGGCTGCAAACAATTCTTTTTCAGGCAGTAAATATTGCAGAGGCATTCTTCTGAATAGGAAAAGAGGAATCTTGGTGTCAGATGGGGAACAAGTGTATAAAAAAAGGCAAGAATTTAAAGCATTTTTCAGACCTCAAGAAGTATGGGTAGAACAGTCACAGGTTTGTGATCCCAAACATTGCTTTGCCTCAGTGCAGCTCTGTGATTTGTTCTAGATGTGGGTGCAAATTGACCTTGAGTCTTCCCAGCCTTCTCATCTGAATGGCAAGTTTGGCCTTGAGATGAAAAGAAAAGGTTTTGGGTCAAGTTTTGGGCAAACTGCTCCTGATCTTCTAGTTTTGTTGGTTTTACTCCAGTTACTCACCCATCCCTACCCTAAAGCTGACATAAGCTTGGCTCCCAGACCTCTCCTGTGGGATCCACTGGTAGCTGTGAGCCCTGCACACACACATTACATCTTACCTAATGAATAATTACCAGGGGACTGGGACACTTCATTCTCCTGATAACAGCATTCACCTCAGGGAATGAAATAACGTTTTGAGGCTGGACACAAATGCATGTAATACAAAGATGTAATGGTTTACCCCACATGACAGTTATTGCAAAGCCCAGACACAACACCATGAAACAGGTAGGAGAAAAGTGCCCTGTGGGGCTAGACTCTGTATATTAACCTGAGAATATGCAGCCAAACTTGGTGTCAGAGCTACAGACACTTTTCTTCTTCGTACCTATTTCTTGATGCTTTAACTACAGTATCTTTCTTTTTACTAGTTGAACCAAAGTTCAGGGTGGGGAGCTGTGTTTGCACAGGCATTGCTGGAACAGTAAAGGTCACCCAGATTTTCAAACAAAAACTGGAAATTCAGAATGGATGTCCTCTCTCCAGTCAGGGGCTACATCTCAGCCCCCAGCCCCAAGAAAATTGGTGCTCTGCTGGGATACTCACTCCAGAGAGCTGTTACACTGCTTCCTCTTCTGCAGCAAAAGTAGATATGGACATCTGCCCATTACGTAGCCACAGACAGCCTTTACATTAAACGTGGCTGCATCTCCCTAGTCTCATTTTTATTTCAGGCTGGTAAAAAAACACTTGACTGATTGCACTGGACTCTACTTACTCACATGCCAGAGCTATGAAATCTCTCTTTGCCCCCACCCAGCCAACCAGCCAGTGCATGTGCACTGGGATGTACTGGGCTCAGTCTGGAGCTGGAGGGGCAGTTTTATTCCCACTGTTCATTCCCACATCAGCCTCTCAGACAAAAATGCAGAGAAAAGACTGCCAAGTGGAAGAGGTCAGGGAGGCAGGCGCACACTTGTAGAACCGGATTTGCAGTGACACTTCTCACCCACAGGCCAGCACGCTGCTGCTGGTGATGCAGGGCTGGTTTCCCTCCTGCCAAACAAACCCAGATTTGCATTCAGTAACATACTGGACTCTTTGCTTCTAATTTCTTGCATGGCTGACTCCTTTGCCCACCGTGTTACAAGGGAATTTGAGTCCAAAATGTGAAAGAGCTCTCATGCAGGAGGTAGAATGATACTGGGGAAAATAATATAGGATCCTGTAAATAAAGACTACATGAGAGGAAGCATTCAGAAAAGGTCCTAAATTAATGTTATGGAAAACTTTAAATTTGGCTGCAATTTAAATAGGTACATAGAATACAGAAGTGAGTACATTTTCCAACCTCTAAAAGGGGTAGTCTATAAATAGACTTTTAAATCTATTAAAGGATCTTTTAATACCCACTAAAACATTCAGCAAATACATCAAATTATATTTATTCCTCCAACTCACCACCAAATGGCTACAGCCTTACCCCAATTTTTTCCTCTTTGAAAAACAATAGGAAACAAACTGGTTTATCTTACTGTGCCTGCTGCAAATACCTTTATGGCAAGGTAATTGCTAAGAGCACTGTGTTGAACAATTCATTACTTTGTTACAGGAACATTTGTCATGCCCTTTGGAGATAGCAGAAGAGAATTCTCCCGTGACCTTTGAAAAATGAAATCAGTGGCATTACTCAGAAGCCAAATTCAAAGTTTAAAAGCAGATTTAAGAAGGGTTTCCCATGCCTCTTGAAAAAGAGACAAACTGCACTTTCACCGGGAGCCTAGCTAGATTATTCCAGTCCTTTTAGACCATTAATGATTTGTGCCTAATGAGCACTTGGAGCAGTGATTCACTGATGAAAGCGCTGCAGGGCTCCCTGTCCTGTGCACAACTCTGTTCTCGTCATCACAGCAGTACAGGACATAACACCGTGGGCTGCCTGCACTGGAGAGAAGATCACGAGCTCGATTGTGTGCTACAAACAAAGGGAGAGCCATTATCAGACGCTGCCTTGCCAGGCTGCATGAAAAACCGCCTCTGCAAATTGCATAATGCCCCTGGATATTCCCAGCAGTGCTGCGGCAGGCCCACGGGGCTGGCGCTTGGACAGGGAGGAAGCCGGATCTCCTCCCTCCCACCTTCCCTCCCAGCATGGGAAAGCTCAGGAGAGCTCTTGTGTAGTCAAAAAAACCCCTCACTTATCTCCTGGGAAAGAGCTGTGCTGCTCTGGGGTGACGTCTGACGCGCAGCGTTGTGGTCAGGGATCAGAGGGAAGTCGGCACGGTGGGAGCCTTGGGAAGCACCTGGAGAGGATAACAGGAGAGGTGTCACACCTGCTCTCCTTGAGTGTGCATCACATCTCTGTCCCTCATCCTGTGCTTGTCTTGTTCATGAGACAGTGCATCCCAGTTTTGATCAGTCCCGTGCATTCCAGCAGGAAAGCATCTAAAGGAGAGGAGAAAGCTGTAAACACGAAGGCTGGCTGTGCTGCAGGGCCCACCTCACACGGGGAGCAAGAGCTTCGGTTTAACAACAGAGATGGTGGTGGTGTGATACTTTGTTCCTTGCTGTTCATGGGCCGGGTGGGTACCTGTGCCTGCACCAAGGAGGGACAGGAAGAACGGCACAGCTGGGGCAGAGGGAAGGGGCTGCTGATCGCCTGAGAGGTACTGTGAAAATGCAGCATGAGGGTGAAATCTGCAAGGAGCATGAAATTCCCACTGGAACAGCAAATGGTGAGAATCCCAGCCGTTGTTCAGTGGGAAAGATTTCGCCATGAGTAAATGTGACCACGACAAGCAGCGTGTGTGACGTACCCAGCTTCACTTCCCTTGCCTGAGAATCCATATGCTTGGAATGACTCCCCCTCCACCTCCTCCTCCTCCTCTGCCTCCTCCTCCACTCTTGCTGGTGGCACCAGGGATTTACAAGGCAGGAGGGAGCATTTCCTAATATTGGTTGGGTGTAACTTTCCAGCATGACTGATTGTGCTGTTAACTGTGGCAAGGGGAAGAGCACAAGTGAGCAGCATGGGAGAGCACTTCAAAACCTGGAGATGAATGATAAGTGATATTAAATAGTTCTATGTATGCAAAATAAATGTTTCAAGTTTGCAGGACTATTGCTATAGACATTGCTGGGTTTATCAGAAAAGGGGAAAGTTATAAAGAAAAGTGAAGCATGTGTAGAAAAAAAAGAGATCTATGTAAATTAGACAGAAAGGATCTGGGACTTAATGAAGTCAGAGTTAAAAAAGAGTTTTTAATTAAAGACAGGGTAAGGGAGAAGTGGAAAAATGCACAGGTCTGAAGCTATCAGACCTCTCTGTTAAGAAAAAGGACAGGACAGAAGGTAATGGAGATAAGTAGAAACAGAAAAAACAGGTCTCTGTAAATGAAGCCCTAATTAAGTAATATGCACACACACACTCTCACAAAGCACACAAAAATTTGCTGCTAGTCTGCAACCACTCTTAAAACCATTTTGGTACAAATGGCAGTGGTCTGAAAATAAGAGATGATGAACTAGAATGCTGGAATTCAAATAAGTATATGGGCAATCTATGTATCTGGGAAACTTTCTAGAAAAAACTAGTTAGTAAAATACTATTATACCAGGTTTAAACAATATAAAAGTCAGAACAGTTAATGCCAGAGAGAGAAAGATAAAAGGGACTCAGGTTCTCAGAAGAACTACATAGATTGAACATCAAGCTAAATGTTTGGCTTGAAAAAGGGAAATCACACAGAAGTGATGAAATTCATTGAAATCAGTAGCTAAAACCAGCAAAGTACTTTTAGATGACATCAGATTGTTTAGAGACACTATACAGCAGACTCCTCATCAAATAAAAAATATTCAGAGCAGAAAGAAAAAGTAAGCCAACATGATTAAACCATGTAAGACTTCTGACATATAAAAAATTTTTCTTTAAAAGATAAGGAGTTAAGGAAGATGCAAAAGAACACAGTCTGACAAAGTGAAAGAACAATAAAGAACAAGAAAATGAAAAGCAGCTCACTAAAAGCATAAAATGGAATGATGGGACACTTTCAACCGCAGCAGAAGCAGGAAGCTGACAGAGAGTTAATGGGGTCCATGGATGAATAGGAGCACATGAGAGAGAGGACATAGTAGAAAATCAAATTAAATTTGCTGTTTAGCTGCTCCCTCTGGAATGCTGAATTACTTTTTAAGGAGGATCAGACTTATAGAGCAGTTTTATGACACCTTCAACAGGACCAGGCTGAGGCCACTGTGACTTGGTCAGGATGTCCTGCCCCATTCCTTGTGTTAGTGCTGGTCCTTCCCTGATCCCATGGCTGAGGCACTGAAGGCAGACCCAAGCAAGTCTCTGAGGGTAAGGGCCATACTGCACACAGCCTGGCATTCCAGAGACTCCCCACCTCAGGGTTATGAACTACCAGCTTCCCCAGGGAGAAGTCTGATGAGGGTCTTCCAAGATCAAGGGGTGTGGAGAGCAAAACCACCAGCTGGAATCTCATCCCAGCACACAACACCCATGGACCTTGGACCGGGTCTCCTCGCCAGAAAATGGCCAGGCATTGGAGGCACCCCATGGATGGGTGCACTGCTGCACACAACAGGCAGCAAATCTCACCCTGCTGAGCACAGAGCCAGCACAACCCATCAGGTGTCCTCGCCACGCTTGTCTGGGTGGCACTCAGCAGGCAAGGAGGATGTGGATGTGACACTTCTGAGCTGTGTGGTTCAGAGGCCAAGCAGGTGGACATCAGTCAGCCCACTGAGGTGATTCCTGGAGGCTGCTAAGGGCTGGTATCCTTTACAGAGATGACACAAAGCTGTGTTGTGCTATCCAAAGGAAAAAAGAAAGATTTTGTACTTTATCCAGACCCAAGAATAGGCTGAAATCAATCACAGAAATACAAATAGATGACTGTCACAATATCTGTCATGCTAATACTAAATAAAAAATAAATTAAGATAATGAGCCTTTGATGATTGCCTCTTTTCCTGAAATTTGGTTATTTGGAATTTCCTAGACACATGGATCTCCCAAACTGAGAAGTCAAGTGGTCGATTTCTTTTCCAAGTGCCAACATGCTCTCTCTCAGGGCACTGCAGACTTTTCAGGGAGGTGTGATTGGAAACACTGTCACCTTTCCATCCTAGCCAAGCTCCTGAGCCATGCTGGTACAGAGGGCAGCCAAGATCAGTGTTCAGATTCTTCTGAGTAAAGGTAGAAGTTTGGCAAATGCTTTGGATGCACTGGGTGCTTTATTCCTAGCATGTCTTCCTGAAACACTGCATGGTCCAGTCATGCCATATGGTCTGACAAACAAGCTTAAGGCTTAGGGTGTTGTTGCTTTTTTAATCAGACCTTAGGTCACCATCCATTAGGCCTTAGGCACTTTGAAGCTCATGCACATAATTAAATCCAGTTAAATAAAGGCTAAAATCCATCTTGTTTTTATACTGTGTTGAGTGCTGACCTGAAATAAGCTCATATTGTATTTGCATTTTTCAGTGATCTCCATAGTGGAGAATAAACACATCCCATTTCTTATGCTGGGATTAATAAGTGACTCCTGGCTCATAAAACCTTTCAGCTTCCATGATGCCAATACATCCAACAGTCTGATTTCCAAATATTTTAGCCACTTGCATGGTTGCCCTTACTGCAGTGTCTGATCAGTCTCAGTCTCGAATGTGTCTACACCCATCACACCTCTGTGACTGACAGCTGCTCTTTTGCCAAGAGTACAGATGGACAACTCTGGGCCAGAGAAGGGAATACCCACACCGTGGCAGACACCCTCCAGCTCCTTGGAGTCCTTGCCTGCTGGCACAATCACTGCACCAACTTTTTTTTCCCATTTCCCCTCTAGCAAAAGACATGGGCCAAATCCCACTGGCATCTAGGAGCATCTTACTATGGATAACACAAACCTTCTACTGACTTCAGCAAACTTGGCTCAAACCTAATGGCTTCTGCCAGCCTTCCTGTGTTCCTGGACTTTGCAGGGTAACTGCTAAGGACAGAAATAAATCCTTTGTTTATTCTGGTAACTGGAGAGCTGCTTTAACCTCTGGCTAAAAACAGGTGCATTTTCCTATCAGGTTCATGAGTCACTCGTCCCAGGAAAGAATGGTGAACTTGGAAAGCCCAGTGCTCAAGGAACAACAGGAAAGGATGACTTTTTAATTGAATGATGGCAAATCTCATAATCTGGTTTTCCTGTGTGTCTTTTTTCTTTTTAAGTCATGTTAAGTCATTGGTTTAACACAGCTCAGTCCTGCTTCTTGCAAATTCCTGGTATTTTGGCATCACATCCAGTTTGAGATGGAAAACACTACTAGTGTTTGACTCCCACAGGAAAGAGCAGGTGTAATGTGTGACTACAAAAGTGGTGCAAGCAATTAATACCTCTATAATAGATTTTGTGCTTGGTTCAGCATAATCAGGTCTTTCAGCACAGGAACTTGTATCTCTCTTTTCTCTTCTCTTCTCTTCTCTTCTCTTCTCTTCTCTTCTCTTCTCTTCTCTTCTCTTCTCTTCTCTTCTCTTCTCTTCTCTTCCCTTCAGAGCTGTTTTCACAGAAAACAGTATTGCTTCTCACATACCATCTGGTCAGGAACAGCCAAAGAATTCTTAAAAGGTGACCTTCAAGGTGACTTCTTTTTGATGAATTAAAAAAAAAACAAACAAAACCAAACCTGCAATATCATTCCTCTCCAATTTTAACACCAGAAATTCAAGTCTTACCACCCTGTTTCCCACAACTGTAGACTTATGATGACATCCTGAGAAGCTGCTCAGGGGATATTTCTCCACTGCACAGTTAACTCATGTTCTGACTCAAATTAAAATTGGTGGCTCTTGCCATACACAGAAGAGAAACTTCTGACAGGCCAGAGTGTGCTCCTAGTCCAGACCAGATGACGTGGTTGGCTGTAGAGTGCAGAACCTGGGGCTGGACCTTACCTCTTTTGCCCTGTGACTGCAGACAGGAAAATGAAATGAAAATAGTTTAAATTCTGGTGATTCTCCAGTGCACCTCCTGTAGCTCCTGTGTGGTAGCCAAGTGGCTGCAAAATAAGCACACAGCCTCTGAGCACCAAAGGCTCTGTGGCCAGACACACACACAGAGATTAACACAGCATCAAGGTCACAGAAATACAGACAGGTCTCTGCTTGAGATGGGCCAGGTTACCTGTGGAGTAAAATCAAAGCATGTTGGGGGAACTGATTATTGTGCTACATCTCTGATGGTTTTGCTAAAGATGCCTCACCATGTTAAGCGTTTTTGAAATAAGGAGAAGTCACTTATTCCCTGCATGGCAGGGATGTTCAAAGGAGCCCCCTCTTCATGTCTGTGTCCTTTGAGGACACAGTTCAGTGCATGAATGGTAGAGAAGAATCAACATTCTTGGCACTGTAAATTAAGTGGATAAGTATATCTTTGGTGTAATGAAGGAAAATGTACATAAAACCCTCTCAAGAGAGACATGCAGAAGAGCATGACCAAAGCATCTCTCCCTTTACAAAAATCAAAGGCTTTCTTTGTTTGATATAATAAGCCACAAATACTTCCAGTCCTGCCCATCTCCACCCCATTCCTCCCTCTCTCCCTGCCCTTTCTCACTTCAGGTCGCTTGGAATGACACTGGTACTACTTAGAAAATCAGCAGAAAGTCAGTTACTCACATATATTATTGTAGGGCTAATTTTTAACCTCTTCCAGCTGCAAGGTCAGCTGGCTCAGTAAGACCTGTTCCTCCAGGCAGCTATCAAGTGACAGCTTTCCATTTCTGTCATGCATGATTGGAGGATCCTGCACCAAGCAGAGTCTCACAGAGCTGCACAATGTGCTCACCTCCCCATCCTGAGGCTACACTATGAAAAAAGAAAAAGGCCAGAGGACTGCAGAAGCCACATGTGCCCAGAGAGCTGCAGGAATGGATGTCAGAGGGAAGGTGAGATGAGTGCAACATAAGCATCTGAGAACAGTGGCATTAATTTGGTGTCACTGTGAGTCTTACAGGTCTACAGGAAAGGTGCTATGCCACAGCCAGTGCTTATTCACCATGACCAAAGGCAGTGTCAACAGGTTCTTGGAGAGCAGAGCACTGGCCAGTGTAAGTCCACGAGCTCTCTGGGGCCCAGACTTAGAGAAGCAGACACCAGCACACACTATACTTGCTCCTTGCTGTCAGAGAGGATCTGCAAAGCAGAACCAAACCCTGGTGGGACACTTACCACAGTTGTTGCCTGGTTCATGCAAGGGTCCACAGCCTTGCAGTAGCATCACCTGACACCCAAGGCATAGGGACAAGTGTCATGTGGAGCCCCACAGCGTGGGGTGAGTCCAAACAGAACAGATCCTGCTCCTCTCAGTGCCCAGCCATATGCTCTAGCTGATCCAGCTTGCTAGCCCTGCAAGATCAGAAAAATGTGAAATAAAATAAAATTTATAAAAAGGGAGGAGCAGATATTTTCTAGCACAACAATTTAACCAGCTCATTCAAAGCATTCAAGGAGCACCATTCAAGGAGCTGTTGTAAATGGTTGGAGAAGGTGACAAAGAAAAAAGATTTTCTGTCTGGAGATGGGTAGCTGCTAAAATGCCTTGCACTATGACAAGAGCCACACACCTCTAGGCTGTGTTGAGGGAACAGCCACTTGAAATTGCAGACATCTGAGTAAGACAGGCAGTGCCTGCCCTCTCCCTGGCTCCCTCCTTCAGCCTTCCCTGCAGTGGTACCCTGTGTCCCCACAGCCACAGGGCTGCACCAGGAGCAATGCTGGCACGGGGGAGAACACATTAACACCGGATCCAAGTGTCTGTGTGCCATATGGCTGTGGCAGGAGTCTAACAGCAACAAGGAAGAAAGATTTATATCTTGCTGAGAAACATTTTATAAAGTGTGTGAAGGTTGTCAAGCCTCTTTCTGGAACTACATTCTGTGGACTTTTCATTTGGAAAGCAATTTTCTCCTTTGCAGTTGAAGAAGAGGTATTACCAGAGATATGACCAGGTCTGAATAACACCTCCAACTGAGGAAACCCCCAAGTGTAAATATTTTTCCCATAGGTGTAGTTTAGAACAGAACAGGGTTTGAAAAGCAAAAGAAAAGAAAATCAAAATAACCAGCTTGGTAATGCCTGTGAAGGCAATGAAGTCTCAGCCTCAAGCCCCTGCTTCCAGTGGCCAAGCTCATGCATGAGAGAAACTTTTCCATCTAGAAAAGTCTAGAAGGGCAGATTTTAACAATTAACCTGCCTAAACAACAGCTCCAGAACTGCTAGAGCAAAGTGTTTGAGAAGTCAAGAGCAAAATTCAGTAGAGTAGATGAAACAGATGCAGCAATGGAACCATGTTCAGACATAAAAGTGACCATATGTTCTACTCAAATATAATTATTCTGATCTCAGCTGTCCTCAATACCACTAGTAAGGAAGCTGGTTACATTATTACATGTGCCTTTAATAAGAAAAGAAATACAACTACTACTAAAAATACCTACTTCAGCAACAAAGTAATTAAGGTTTCTCAGTTGTCCTCCACATTCCTGAACCCTGAGGGATTAGCCCACCTTTAGGGCAGTCAGCATAAGATGCCCTGCATGAACAAACACAATTATTTCTAGTTGTCAGCTTTGGGGCCAGTGTACTCTGTGGCCAGCTCAGCCTGTTTTGAGCCCATCTACCCCAGACACCACAAACCAGGTATGAGAACCCACTTCAACTTCCATCACACTCTTTGTTAAGCCATCACCATCTCTCCTAATGAGAGGGAAAGGGGACTGGTCAAAAGCAGGATGAAAGATGACTCTGCCTTACCAACACTACAAACTGAACGTTCCAGAGAATAGGAAGGTGATATTTTCACAGCAGAGAGAAGGACATCGATAATACAGAAAAATGCACCCTGCAGCTCTAGTGGCACCAGTGCTATGACATACATTTCTGGGCCAGCTAATAATAGCAGAATATTGATAAACAGAGGGCTGGGACCAGGCTGGACAGTGAGTGGGGAATGTGATGACGACAAAGGAAAAGCTGATGTGGGAGGAAGCAGGAATTTATTAATATGAGAAAATTAGAAGCATGTAGTTAACTCCACTATCAGCTGTCCACTTGCAAGCAAAGGACATAAGTGGGCAGACTAGCCAAGATGACAGCCTGGCTCCAGGAGATTTGGAGAGTTCACTGCCACAGAGGTTAAGTGTCAGGTGTGGGACCATGGTTTGATGGGAGGAAATGGCTTTTGTTTCTACAGGGCTCAGTTTAACACAAAGCAGCTTGAAACAGCACAGCCCCACACACCCCTCAGTCCACTGCTGGACTGCAGTCTAGTCCCCAAGGACAGAGGGAAAACAGCTTTCTCACTGCCCTCTTCTCCCAACCCTGCCTGATGCCCAGGGCCAGGCTTTTACACAAGTGCTGATTTAACAGGATTCTCCACTTTTTGCAGAATCTGGGCCTTCAGAGGTTCCCCAGGGCGAGGCCATGGCAAAGAGAAGAGAGAAAAATCCAGCAATAGGGAATCTCACCCCCAGCCAGAAGTGTCACAGTTTCTCTGCATGCCCGTTAAGTGCTCTTCCTGGGAAGTTAATTGCTAGTAAATAAAGGCTTGATTTGTTTTTTCCCAAACTTTTCAAGCACTTGGTAGCTATGAAGAGGGATGGGCTAATCTAGTTTTTGAAAGGAATTTTTGAAATCCTGTAGTTCTTGTTTATGTGTGAGGCTTTGAGGAGCCAGTGCTGAACCCAGACCGTGCACAGCCATCACGGCCTCAGGCAGGTTGTGACTTAACCATTAGAGTGGAGAGAGAGTCCCTTAAAGAAAAAATCCCTTGTGGATTCCCAAAATGGCCACTGGCTAATCTGATCCTGAGGTGACTAATAACAATTTGGACTTACTTGAATCTCTGTGGCTTTACTGGAAAGTTAACTCCCCTGCTGCCAGCATAAAGAGGCTCCTTCCCCTTGCTGGGTTCCAGGGAAGTACAGAAGCAGCTTAAAATAACAATTTACTTCAATGCTGTAAATGTCACAGCAAGGGTCATGGGAGGGGGAAGTAGGGAATTTTATTTGATCTGTGCTGAAATGTCCTAACTAGACTGTGTTCAGATCTGGCAGCTCAAACAGGCCCCACAATACAAAGGGCCAAGACTAGTGAAGTGGAGAAATTTAAACCAGTCTCTGTCAAAGCATAATGCAAGCTGGGCCTTAGTGCACCTTGCTCTTGCTCAACTTTGCTAATTATCCTTCCTGGGTCAGCCAGCTGTTTGCTTGCTTTAAAATATTATTTCCCTGGTGTCTGGTCAAAACCTATTATGCTTGTTCCCCAGGCTTCACAGAAGGCATTATCAGCCTTCAAAACCTCCTGCATTCCTCCTTCGTGCTCCTGTTCCTGCACCACATCATCTTCCGCCAGCCCAGAGGCATCAATTAGAGGATAATCCCAGGGCACTCATATGGTGCCATCAAGAAGCTGCCATGTCACCTCCTCACACCACTTCCTCAGCACTCATTCCTGTGATGCCCGGGTTGCTGGAAGGGAAGAGCAGGAAAACAAATGTGACCTGTGCTTTTCCAGGACCTGCTGCAACTACTTGCAGCAGCTCTTTCTGTCAAATCAGTAAAAGCAACTGGCAGAAAGGAGCCTGTTATTCCAGTTGTGCCAGACACCTGATGACAGGAGCAATTGATCCCAAATGCAAATACAAATGTTACAAAACAAGCAAGAGTCAGTTGCCCTTAAAATAAGTTTGCAACCAGAAAATTGCATTTTTTTCCTTTCACAGTAACAACTTTGAAAACGGAAATAAATTTGTCAGCTGAATCATCTGAAGGTGCTTAGTCTGCAGATTTCTCAAAACAATACTGGGATATTTTTAAAAGTTGGAGAAGAGGAATACAACCAAGCTGTCTCCTTCTACCCCTTTTCTAAGCATCCTTAATTGCATTATCAGCAGAGGTATGGAAAACATAACAGAGGACTTCAGTAAGCTCAGAAATGTTACTTTTTCTATCAAGTTCTTAATTTTCCAACATGAATCTTTTCAAGTGGGATAAAGAAAAAATTCTTACTTATTTTCCTTAAGAAACAGATCAACAAAGAAGCCACCCACAAATCATGACAAGTCATCCAAAACATGGTTTTAAAGCAAGCATTTCACGTAAACCTAATGTCTAGTTTTGTGAAATTGCTTCTGAGAAAAGCTCTAAGCTACAAACTATTCAATTATAACACTTTCAGACCTGAAGTTCTCAGGATTCATATTGTTTTCAGACTTTTGCATTTTCCCCCTCCCTCATTTCCTACTTTACTAGAGCAAGTATTTCAGGGGAGTGTTTAAATGCAAATAGAAATCTGCTTTCAGAGCTGACTGTAGTTTTCAAGTACACAGTAATGAGTAGGGAGAGGAGAAAGATCTGTATTGATTTTTTAGTAGCTTTGTCCTGAATCACAGAGAGCAGATGGGTAATTTCAAGCAGAATGATTTTTATGTCTGATTGAGAAACACACAGAACAAATGAGAACAAAAGCCAAGTCTCCTGCATAGCAAGTCCCTCCTATGGCAGTCCTCAAAATGGACCATGAAAAGATCCCTGTCCTTGCAGATGGGAGACTCCAGAGCACTGCAATGACACTTCATAGCCATATGCACGAAATTTATAGACCTGTCCTTTCCTTCATGGACAATCAAGGCTAGCTGAACAGTGAAAGGCAAAGCTCTTTTTCACTCCATTAATATAAATGTAGCCAATTCTTTTTTTCTTGTGCAGAGACTCTGTGTTCCTGAACTCAGTGTGCAAATGTTATTCCGACTTGCTCTTTACCTCTTTCCAAGTGGCTATAATAGGGAATAAACATTTCTATGAGCACATCTTGCTCTACTCTCCAGTATTTCCTTCAATCCCTTTGCCATGACTTACTTAAACAATTATTTCTACACTTACACAATCCTGATGCTAACTGACTCACCTGTACCAATTACACCATTGTAAAGAGATTATCTCCATTTAATCCTTGTTGTCCTATAGATACAAATTAGAGCAGCTTTTCAAATGCACACAAGCCAACTCAACCTTTGTGTTTAACTTACAGTTTTCATGCTTGTTGTTCTATGGCCTCTCTTGCTTTAATGAATATATTCCTACTGTTTCCAATGCCAAAACTCAAACACTAATCTGCACCAATAAAAGTCATATGTTGATATCCTGTGCCTCCCCATATTACCTTCTCCACCTGTGTCTCCTCTTTTACCAGCTACCCAGACTGCACCACCCTTTTATGTGCAAATACCTCTGAGCAGCTCAGACACAGAACCACAGGTGGGTTTGTACATATCCACTCAGAATAATCAGAGGCGCCATGAGCTGCTGCTCTGCTGGACACACATTCCAACCAGGCCATGGAGAGGAAATAATTAATCCACAACTGCAAGGCCTCTTTTGATTATTAATATTTCTTTTAAATTTGCATATTTAAGAAAAATAAAGACAATGACCACAACCTCTCTTCTGTAGCTCTTCCTCTTTAATCTGTAACATGTCATACATTAGACTGCAAACTCTTTGCTCTGTGCAGTGTCTCTGTTCCCAGTTGGACATGGTGAAGTTCCAACCTTGATTTCAGCCTTAGTGACATGATAGTAAATAACCAGTAAGAAATAAACCATAATACATTTCCCTCAATTACTGAACTTATCTGAAACAAACAGGCTACACAACAAGCACCCCTTGTAATTATGTGAAACTGGTGGATCTAATACTACAAGATTTCTCTAAACCCCTCCCAGGTAACACCTGTGCTCCACCCACCAACTCCACTTTCAGAAAATAAAGGGCAGTCAGTGAAAATGAAAGGGTTAATTTCTCTCTGTCTGTGGCTAACCTTTCCAGGCTATTCAGTTTCCTCTCAGACTCCAGCCCATCGGAGGCATGCGAGGTGAAGGATAGAATTACACACTGGGCATGTTTCCTGTACTTAGTGGGTGGATAGAGCACAACTTCCGCACTAATAATGTCAAGGTAATTAGGACATCCTGCAAAACCTGTAACAGGGAAGAAATAACCATTGTTTATTGTCATTTCTATTGCTGAGGTGGTGGGCTCCCCTCACAACTCATCTTGCCTTTTGTTTTGAGCCCATCTCTACTTCAGCAGATACACAACTGGGCCAAATACAAGAACCCCAGCATTCACAATATGGACTTGGGCTAAAATCTGATTTCTTTTTCCAGTACCATCATTTCTCCCAGCTCTGTCTAAGGGCCTGAAGCAGTCACTGAAACTGGCACCTCGGTCCCTCATAAAGTCTCTGGGCCACTGGACTGCAGAAACACAGCTCTGGCTCAGTGGTGAATTAATTTATGCAGTGGGGCCAACTCCAGCAAGATGGATCAAGAGCACATCTTGCACACTCATCTTCCACAAAGCAGACTCTAGTCTGATGGCCAGGACAGCTCTTGGGCAAATGGGTCAGGGTTCTAGAAAGGCATCTCTCCTCTTGAGAAGAGCCTAGCGTGCAACAGTTTGTTACTGGGGTCCTGTCTCCTGGATTCTGCTGGAAAGAAATGTTTTTTGCTTGACTCTTGAAAGAAATGGCACCAACACTGACCTCCAAGTGTTGCAAAGCCCAGTAGGCCCCACATGGGCCACGGGATGGGGTAAATTTAAATTATTCTTCTCAGTTTCCTACTGACTCCCTTAAAAAGCTCCTTTATTCAATGTGGGCTTTTGGTAGATGCTCTTTAGAGTGGAGATATTCCTTTGCCCTTTGGGAAGGCAGATTTTGGAGAGAAGTAACAAACTTTCCTTGAGGCCATTGAATGTAACTGGGAAAAAAGCAGGGAATTTTGGGTAACTGAAACTTTTTTTAGATCTCTGTTTCACAAGAATTTTAGAATCAGACTACTGACACTGTGGCTTTGCTATGAACTGCCTCTCCCCTCACTAAAAATATGCCAAGGATGAGATGGCTGTATATTGGGAACCAGTTGATTGTACAGCCTAGGCTCCCTGTTAGGGCTCCACAGTGACCAAGGGGAATGGATGGGAAATGAGACAACTGTGAGACAATGCATAAGCCTTTGCCTCTAAAAAATAAGATCCTTTGCTTGACTTTTCTGGCTGTATTCATCACAGGCTGTGCTGTACACAGATGCCAGCACAGCCTGTCCCATACCACAGGAAGCATCTACATGGTCAGATGCAGACAGTCATATGGTACCTCTGCCATGCCAGAGGGCTGGGGGCTGCTAGACTCCTGAAGCCATTTAGATGCATCAGCAGGGACCATCTCAGGTCCTGGGCAGGGAATGTGACTGTGCAGATGTACCCGGCCCAGCGCTGCTGGGCATTGATCCGTGTGTACGCTGCCCAGCTAAACTGACCTTCTGTCCATACTGGAACACAGATAATGATCTGTTAAATTATTGCTCTTTCCTTTCATAAGGTTTCCTGGCTGCTGGGTGCTGATGTTTGTAAGCACTTTAGGGAAAGCAACATTGATTTTTCCTCAGGTGGAGAATTTCAGGATGCCGCGTGTCTCTTGTTTGCTTCACCAAACCTATTTCCAAGAGTCGTGGTTTTGCACACATTGCAAGCACAGCCTGCATCAATATCCTGGGGGGAATTGTGGTTCTAATTAATGACAGAGTCCTTCTAAAGGTGTCTCTATTAAGCTTGTACATAAGGGCACTCTGCTAGGAAATGTCTCTTCCCTCTCACATGGCATAAGCTGTTGCCATCTGCAAAATATACTGACAATAATGCTGAGCCTAAATTATTAAGTGTGGTGCTGCTGGGCTTGTGGGGACAGCTACATGTTGTATATCCTCTCTGAAGGGCCTTGTGTGTAATGAAATTCTGCACTTGTTTTTCAGAACTGCCACATTTTCAGATTGCACTTGTGATTGTCAAAAAATTCAGCCTGTAAAAGAAAGCCATGTATTTCAGATGTGAGACAAAGAAAAAGGTTCTTGGGTCCTCAAATAATTAAAGATAACTCTAGAAGAGTCTGGAAAAGTGAGACTGTGAAAATAAGAAATAGAATAAGCCTACACAAGATTGCTAGCAATCAGAAGATAATGGTTGTCTGTAATAATGCTTTTCAGCCTACAAAATAACCCTGGTGTCTAAAAGTTGGTCTTCACTCAGAACTTTCTAATATAATTATAATGCTAAAAATACCAGTATAACTCTGTTTGGACATGCTTATTTCAACATAAGAAAATTCATACAGGATAGAAATATATGTGTAACATGAAGTATAATTATTCTAGTAAAATTCCCTTCCCTCATTAATAAAAACCTCACAACTTGTCTGGTTCATTATATGCACTGATTTTAGAAGGAATCGCCAACCTGCAGATAAAAGAAAGAGCACATCCACCCCAAAAGGCAGGTCCCACATCCAGTGAGCTTCCCTCAGATGAGAACCAAAAAAGCTGAGACTTACAGAAAAATCCACCTTTCCACAAAAGCCTGGGAGGAGGAGTTTGGTGGCCGAAGTGACTAAGTAGCAGCAATGCCTTTGGTCTAGCTCACTGTTTCCTCTCTGCTGCTACAACGTGGGAACAAAGCTGTGGGATAACTGGGGGTGGGAGAGCTGCAGTGGTTGGTCTGGGCAGTGCCTTTTCCTCAGAGACTGAGAATTTCATCTACACAGCAGCCTGTGCCTCTCAGTCTTCTGGAAGAGTGCAGGCCAGCAGAGGTTAACAACTGACCCTAACCCTTCTGCCTGGGAGTGGGCTGAACTGAGGCAGAGGCAGCAGAAATCCCTGCTGACAACTCCAGAAGGATCACCTAGTGATAGACTTTAGCTGTACCCAAACTTTGAAGAATATCCCCCTTGCTTGCCAGTCTTGCCAGGCCATTGAAAAGTCAGGATTTCATGGGGCTCCAGGATTTTCCATCCATCCACTGGGCCTGGGGGCCATCTGTGAGCAGTCCATGACCTTTCCCTGCCTCAGCACTTTGCTCAACTAGCCTGCCATGACACAACTTTCATGGCTTTCAACCACTTCCTTCACAATGCTGCCTCATGGATAGCCCCACGAGGAATGCCATTTCCTTTACTAAGCTTTTCATGTATTTCTAGTCATGCCCAATTAGCTATTCTCCTGTCTGACCTACTCAGTCTTCTTTGAAGACACACCGCTCCTATGAGAGGCAGGTGCCAGAAAGCACACTTATGAGTCCAGCATTAAGACACTTAATTGCTGCAGGACTTCAAATTCCAAGCAACTATTAATAGCAATGAAAGAAATGCTATCTTTTGCCCTAGAGACTCTCCATTACTTGTTTGTAAGAGAGGGCTTTTGAAAAAAGGCAGAGCTTTCATGACCTGGATACAGACCAGGGTCAGTTCTGCTCATTGACTGCCTTCAGTTCCTCCCCCAGCCAAGTTTCTAACAGAGAGAAGCAGCTGCCCAAGACTCAGATGTTCTTCAGATGTTGATTTAATCTGTGACTAGAGGTATGTCTTCCCACAGGAACCTGGGGAGGATAGATATAAAGAAGAGCTTCTGGTGGAGGTAGTTTGGACCAACCCTGCTATCTGCTCACAGCTGCTGGAAGAGAGCAGGACAGGAAGCAGCAAGTGAAAAAGACAAAATAATGCTGGTCATAGGCCCTTTGAACAAAATGTTGTGAATTACCAGTGGAAACTCTTCAGGAGAGAAATAAGTCACAGAGGGAGAGCCTCAAAGCAGGCTACAGATATCCCTCAACTGTCAGACAGGAAACAAATGCCCCTCATTGTGCAGTGCCATGCAACCAACACATCTCCATCTGGGGACAAGCATCACGTCAGGAAAAGATGTCCAGATGGGACAACTGGTGGCAAGCAAAAAAAAACCCTGAGATGCTTTTCAATAACCTTCTTTAGAGGTCTTCTCCCATTTTGCATGGTTTTATAGGGCCATGAATGGATCATGTTGCTTTACATGATGCTGTCTGATGAAGGAGACCAGCTCAAGCACTCAGAACCTGCACAGGGCCTCATTGAGCAGCTGAAACCATCATAAATAACTTGTGCAGGAGCTCACCCCAGATGCATTGGGACTTTCATCAGACAATGGAAGGCCACAAAAAACATGTACAATCTTCTAGCACCCTCAGAACAGAGGTGAAGTGTTCTGCCTTCACAGTTAGTGCAGCTTCGTATAACTTCGGTTGATGAGAAAATCTTAATAGTGCTCTTCTCATAAAAGCAACCACAGAAGAAATATTTCTCATTTCAGTTCTCATTTTGCAAAAATACAGAGCTCAGGCTTTGCTTATGAGACAGCCTGGATATCAGGAATGAGTTAAGTTTACCAGTTCCCCTAAATCATGCCTCCCAGCTCTTCAAAGAAAGCAGCAGTGTCACTAAAGACATTTTACTCACACTACCTTTCTCATGCAGAAGAAAAGCAGAGCCATTCCCCACCAGGTGACCCTCTAAGGGACATCCTGTACAGACTTGCTGACAGACCCCCACCCCACCTCCAAAGACACCTTGAATGATCCTGCACTTCATCAGTGCCTTGTCCCAAATATTCGGCTTGGACGATACAACAAATAGCAGAGGTTGCCTTTCAACCACGGATGGGATACTCGTGAAGTCATGTCTGCACTGAAAACTGTGTCGACTGTGTTTCTTTCACCCTCAAACAATCCTTTGACTTGATCTAAGCCAGCCCCATTCCTGCCAGGACACAAGTGTGTCCCAGCGCCATCTAGCCAATGTGCTTTAGAAACACACAGCAGCACTTGGAGAGCAAACCCCAATGCAGAAGTTATCCCTAAAAACACAAACCCCTCACCACCAAACCCAACACCCACAGCTGCTCTGGGCCCATCCTACACCTTGGCTCACTAAGTTTGCTAAAGGCCTCTTGAATTAAGTGGAACATGATGTTCAGCACCATTCAGAGACTGAGTTTCCATGCCTTTGCTACCAAAGACAAAAAGATAGCAAGGGAACTATTGTGGCTTCAATGATTTTTTTGTTTCAGGTTTTGTATTTCCTTTGAATGAAAAGCAAGAAGTGAAACCTTAGGGTGAGAGTGCAGTGTAAATCCCCAGACAGATCAAATCAGATGAAAACTGGAGTCTCTGTTTGGCTCCATAATGTCGCCTGACCTGCCTCAAAGATGGACCTTACTGAGAGGGAAGAATTTGCAATGAACTCCAAGCAGTAAATCCAGAAAGGACTCAAAGGTAGGATGGTGGTAACAGAGGTGGAAGGAGAACCAGCACTAACACAAGTTAGCAGCTTTCATTACAGATTTGTTTCCATCATCAGTTTAAGCCACTCTGAGTCTGCTTCCTCCCTACCATAGACTGCCATCAAGTCTCTTGTGTGGGTACTGATCATCACAAGGTTAGGTGCAGTGACAAACTGTCCTGCTGATCCAGCTGAAAATCAAAATCCTGAAAAGGAAAAGTCTTGGGACAGGCAGAAACTAATCTTTCTCCCCGTTCCAAGTGTGAACACCAAGAATGGAGTGGCAGGAAGATGTAGCCAGATGTTCAGGGGAGGACAGGACTGCTACTTTTGGCTACAGTGCAAACCCAAAGCATAAATCCACACTCCAAGCACTCTAGAGAATCCATTTTAATTTGGAACTGCTTGCTAGAGTACATGCTCAGCATCCCCACTGAGCATGCTCACCTCCAAGATGAACTTTCATGCAAAACTGAAGATGAAGATGACGTAGAGGAAACCAGAAACTGAACTGCAGTAGCAACATAATAGCACCACCTGCAAGGTGACATGTTTAAATGCTGACCTTTTTTACTGAAAGTTCATTCTGCATCTGTCAGACATAATAATAGAAATAGATATTTGCTTCATCAGCTGCAAACCACCCTGCTTTGCATGTACTGAGGGTCCTTAACATTGATACAATACAAATAAAAATAAATTCCAAGGTAGAGTGGTTTACTTATATTAACTGAGCTAGTAATATTTCAGGATCAATTACATACATAATTATACATTAAAATATGAGAATCAGTACACTGCACAATTCCTTCTGGCCTCATGTGGGTACAGACCATTACATTTTAGGAGGAAGCTCTGTGACAGCAGATTTTTCCATTTTAGCAAACATTATGCTGGATATCCATGCAAGCAGTTCTGTAAAGCTGGGCTGATGTGAAGCATTGAACCTCCCAGTAATGAGCTTCTAAGATTATGATTTGTGAATGTTTAATTTTAGAGAATGTGGGAGTGGCAGCCCTATTCCACTCACCTGAGCAACATCAAATAATCTCAAGAGTGTTCTGTACTTCTGAAAAGAATATCAACCTCAAGCTGTTCCTTGAACCTTGGTTCACTGGCCGTGGAAGACTGTAGCTTAAATCTGCTTGTTGAAATGAGACATCCTTCCCAAATGAACACTTTCCTTCTTTAGCAGGGAAAGCTGCAAGGGAAACAACACAAACCATAAAGAAATACTGTAAACATCAATTTAGAGACTTGAGCTTGATGCCCTCTACCTGTGGGGTTCCCTGTGCAGCAGCACAAGCTCCAGTTGAACGTAGGATGTTCTTTTAGCACACATCTCAACCCTGAGGGGATGCTCTCTCCCAGCAGAGACTTAGGAGCCATTCAGGCATTTCTCCCCAGCTCCCCAACACAGATGCCAGGCAGTGCAAAGGGCACAGGCGGTTCCTGGCAGTGTGGAAACAGCTCTCAACTGCCAAGTCATGGGAGAGTGACTTGAAATGTCCAGATTTGCTTGTCCCTAGGGCCACAATTTCCTCACTGCAGCATGTGGACAAGACTGATTTTTCCAAACCTCTCTCCAGAGAGACAAGGTAACAGTTCAGCTTTCAACCGTTTGTCTGACTCACTCCATCTAGAAGATTCACTGGACTGGCAAAAAGCAAAAGCGTATTATTTTACATGGGTTATAACCCATCACACATTTAAGAATTTGGCCTTTTGATTTGTAAATGTACCTTATTTTAATTTGTAAGGACTTTAGTCTAAACTGGAATCTGTGCTTTCACAAACACTGGAAAAGCTAAAGGCTAAAATCTTCAGTCCAGGCCCACCTCCAGGTCAGAACTTGGTGAAGAAACCACTGACAGGACCCAGTATTTCCATCTTTTTTTAGATCTTAATGCTGATAAAAACCTTCCATAATGTTACATGAACTTTGATACAGCAGCTCAATGGGCACAAAGAAGGTGACAGTGAATTTGCAGATCTTTGTTTTACTCTTGCATAACCTGTGCCTGCATTAACCATGGCAGAGTTGGATTCTTCTGTGGATTTTCAAACAGAAAACAAGGATATATAGCTGAGGAATGTGCTTTTAAAAAAACCCAAACAAACCCACAAAAAGAAACAAACCCAGAAGTTACTGAGCTCAGCACCAGGATGAACTTCTCTAGAAAAAACATGTTTCAAGTCTGAACAGCAGCAGTTAATTTCTGTGTTGTAAACCAGGGGAAAGGGAACACAAATGGGGCTGATTCTGAGAGCAATCAAAGTTCATGCCATTGGAGGAGAAGGAGATGTGCTGTATTCCTCATTCTGCCACGAATATTGAGTCAATCTGGTCTGCAGCACCATGAGAGCCTGGAAATTTCTCCTGGTCACCCATTTAGTTATCAGGCTGCCCAAATCAACACTTCAGTTAGCAAAATGGCAAACGAAGGAGTGATTTGGTGTCACACCATGAACCAGTAGGAATTTATATAGGAAGCACTTATTTACATGTTGGCTATATCAGAGCAAGTCTGTTAGGGCCAGTTATTCACAAGTTACCAAGATCACTGAGTTGATGCAAAAAGGGGCTGATATTTGGGTATATTCTCTTTATTTATCAAAGAAATGCACAGAAGAGCTGGCCTGGCAGCAGCCTTTTCTATATAATAACATCACAGTGACAGGAAATGCATGCTGTTTTCTGGCATTGAATTTCTAATTCTGGCATCTCGCTTCCCTCAAACAATTTTTGTCCTGTATGTAGCTGCACTAAAGCTTTATTATCTTTTGAAAGCCTGGTTTGCAGCTTTTTGTGCTATAGTCAGGAAGGTTTTTTGGCTTTGTAAAGAGTAGCACATTATTGTTTCATCAATAGGAAATATCAAGAAATTTCTTTTGAGGCAGAGAGGAGCTCTGAAGGGAGAGAGGGAAGAAATATGTCTGTAGCTTGTTATGGGCTTGATGGACATACTCTGCTGTTTTTGTCAGTAGCTGTACAGCCCTTATATAATATTTTTGGGCAAGGGCCAGCTCAGCCCCACAGAACTGTTTTGATCAATGCTTTTGGAAAGCAGGAAATGAAGTGAATATATCGGATATCTGTGGGTAATGGAACAAAACCCAAAGATTATGCAGTCAAAGCTGCAGGCCACATAAACGGCTTCCAAACTCAATCCTTGAGAAAGGGATTTTATCAGCAACTCTTACCTGGTTATGTGAGGCAAAAGTACAACTGGGTGCTGTGAAGACTAAGACACTCCTATACAGGGAGATTAGACCAGGACACTCCTATACAGGGAGATTATATTATGCATTAGCCAGTCCCCCAGTGCTGCTGGGGGAGTCCCATCTGTGTCTAGCAGAGAGGTGCAGTTTGCAGAGCAGGAAGAGAATAAGTTGTGTTATAGAAATTCCTCTTAGAACAGCAGCATAGTTACAAGCAGCTTTGTAACTCTCGTGTGAAAAACAAAACAGAAGTAACCACACACCTGATCAGTTACACCAGTGCCATGTTCCCCTGACACCTACAACAGGACAGCAGGCTGGGTCAGACGAGCACCAGTGATCTGGCATGATAAATAAAGCATTTGGAAATTACTGGATAGCAGGAATCCTGAGCTGGCCACCAGGGACAAAAGTATCCTTCCATTACATAATACCTGTAACATTATTATGTGTACATATTTACCTGAGGGTAAAAGGGAATGAATTCTATTGTGAAATATTTTTCCTGCTTCAAAATTACCACTGTTCCAGTAAATGCTGAAAAGCCTCTGGAGATGTCCCTGTTGATGCCCTACTCTATTAAAGCTGCTCTGGTGCAGTAATTGACTGTCACTGTGATTACTCCCCTTGCTTGTCCATTCAGGCAAACTAAGCACATGGCACTGTAATTTTGGGCTTGCTGAGCAGATGACTGGTTTGAATAGCCTGAAGTCAATCTCAGAACTACAGTATCAATATAAAATTATATTATTCCAATGACTTCAGGATACACCTAAAGCAACCAGCTGCTTTCTTGGATAGTCCCCTTCAACTGCACCTTCCACTCCCTCCAGTGCACTTGCAATTGTTCTAGCTCTCATTTTGAAGCCTCAGTGGGACACATGTGCAGGGTGCAGCATCATCAGGGACTCCTGAGGCCCCAAAAGTACCAGCTGACATCAGGAAGGTGAAAGGAAGTGGTGAAAAGTCATTACTCCTGGTGGCATTAAACCGTGAGATTGCATCATGTGAACAAGAATAGCCTCATAAACCCCTCTGTGCCTGCCTGGGGATTTTTGATTTCAATTTTTAATTATGAGCTGCGGCCAGATTTAGTTTCAACCTATGACATTCCTTTGTCATATTTGTTCCCATCTATATTCTTGGTTCATCCTAAATTAGCCCATGGCCCAATCTAGACTGTAACAGTCAAGGACTCAATTACAACTTGTGTTGCAATCAGGTCTGGGAACAAATTATTTCCGTTTTGTGGTGTTGATGGGAACTGTGCCCATGAAAACTTGAACCCAGAGAAAGCCAGATGGTCACATCAACTCCCTTAATGGGGGAGAGGAGCAGTGCTGGCAGAGCTGCTTTTGCACTGTTGTGGTGGCCTATTATGAGAGCAAATTTCTTTCTCTGTCCTTTAACCCAATCTCACATACCCTTTTTTGGTGGGTGGCACATCTGGCTCTCAAACTTATTGTTTCTCTGACTGACAGCTGGCAGAGGTTGGTGGGTGATTTTCATGACAAAAGGGCTTTTGTTTGCCATTCCTTTCCAGTGAGTAGATGAGAAGCAAAGACACAGAAATATTCAATGAACACAGCACAGCTTTCCAGGGATATTTTCTTTTTGAGCCTTTCCTGTAATAAAAATAGCTCCTCCACTGAAGTCTACACATTTCTGGAGAATTTTTATGTCTATCTATATATATAGATACATATACACTATTGGTGTTACTCCTCCAGAATAAACATAGATATTTTAGCCAATCTGCTGGGAAGATTTTTCAGTTTGAGCAGCCTCCCCAAGAGAATCTCAAAAATGAACTGAACAGATTGAACTCAAGTTTCAACCTCAGATTCCCCTAACCAGTCTAAGCAAATTCAGCTCAGGTCTGAATCCTATAAATGTGAACCTACTTCCTCATACTGCTCTGAAAAAGGGAATGACTGCCTGCATTATATAAAAGACTATTTCAGCCTTGCACAGAAATCTGCTTGCCCAAGGTCACAAGAATATTCTGGCAGAGGCAAGAATAAGAATCTTGATATCTTGTCTCCCAATCTGCCCCTTGGGCAACTAAAACCAAACAAGTACCCTTGGGAAGGAGATATGCAAGCACCATGCCAAATTGGGAAGAGGAGGGGAAAAGAATTTGACATTGTGACAGGACAAATATTCTCTTCCTCATGGGAACATGTATCTCTAAGGCCCCTTCCAGCGGATGCTGGAGCTCAAAGGAAAGGCTGATCTTTGTTCTTGTACCTCAGAAGCACTGGGAACCCATAGACAAGCAAGAAAACCAGAGCACCGACTTTTCCCATCCCTTTCATGACATCCCAGGAGAGTTCACATCCAACACCAATCATACCACTCACTCCAGGTCGTTTTCAAATATGTATGAGTAAATATTTAAGGTGTGTTTTCCTTTTTAGCAAATGCTTTTCTGTATGGCTTAAAGAAATGCCCATGAATGAAAGAATAAGGGAGGAAATGAAGAGTCAGAGAAGTATGTGATTGTTCACCTGTACCTCACTTCTCAAATAATTTAAAGCCTTGAATTGTGAAACCCTTCTTCAGCACATTAAAACACATTAAATCAAAGCTCAGTTCCATACTTTAGATGCCCAGTGGTGCCCCTTTGGCAGTCTCAGCCCACCAATACCAGCAGCTGGCACCCATCACCCCAGGTTCTCCCACCATCTCTGGCTGGTGGCATTGCACTGACCCCCTGTGGTCCCCTGGCTGGTGCTAAAGAGCAGGCTGCCTCCACGAGAAAGGCCAGACAAACAGAAGAGGGGCTTCTCAGCTCTGACACCCCGGGAGGCACACTGTCCCCACAGCACACTCACCTCTGCACGTCTGTCCCCACACTGTCCATGAATCCCACTATGCAGCAGGGCTCTTGTGTGGCAGCAGGCTGACTCCACTGCCATGATAGTTTGCTGTATATACATTTTTCTACCTCCCTCTGAGAAAACCTCCACAAAGTGACCATGTAGCACCTGGCTGCTGAGAGGAAGAGCAGGTGGTAAACCTTCATTGTGCCATGCTCACTCAGAAGCGCCCTTTGACAGAGGACTGATGGGCTCTGGTTTTCTGAGTCTGCATTTGGAAGGGGCTAAGGGTGTGCTGTGGGAGGAAACAAATGTCTAAATGTGGAAAAGGCACATGAACTCTAAGACACCATGCTGTAAGGAAGGTAATCAGGACTGGCTTGCCTGGATTACCACTGTTGTAGCAATGCCTAGGGACTGGTCCTGGCCTGAGCCAGCCCAGGCTCCTCCACACAGTGCAAACACAGAACAAAGTTCATCCTTATGCAAAGAATTTAGCACAGGATACACCAGCAACAGAGAACCACCAAAGCCACTCACCTCCAGCCACTGTCAGTACAATGAGTCCTTCAGGTTAGGGAAAAAACCAAAACCTTAAAGCCTGTTGAGATCACTGTAAAAGTCCCAGAGTCCCTCCTACATGACATCTGTAAGAAAAAATAGGTTATATTGCATTGGCCTCTGAGATAAGTCCTCATAATAAAGCCTGGGCCTGCTTAACTTAGCAGGCATTAATACTGACAAGAGTTCAGGGTTCATCAGTCAAGCTAATTTGTTCAACATTACCCTGCTGTTGCTTATCTGGGATAATCTTTCCTGCTGGAGGAGGGTAGCTGCAGGCTAATGTATTTGGTCCCCCTTTGCATGAACTAGTTTTATCTTTCAGCCAGTGTTCCTGCTCTGTTATAGCATTTCTGTTTAAAAGTGACCAGAAAGAGGAAAAAAATACATATGGGTGTCATTTTTCTTTCTATTTCACCATGTGCCAACCAGACAAAGAAGCATTATTCATTACTATCTTTACAGTTTCAGTGGCAGCACTAGAGGCCTGATAACATGAGGAGGTGAAAGAAAGGATTTAGGAACAAATCCATTTTGAAAAGCCTCTGTGAAACTTGTTTATGATAACACTGACTTTAATTTATTTTCCCAATACACACTTGGGAGAAAAAGTTGTGTAGGAGATTTGCCTGACTCCTATCAGGAGCTGAGAAAACTTTTACTCATTGATTCACTTGTGAAATTCCCCAGCAAAAACAACTGCCTGAAACCTTGCAAAAATACAGAATGTGCAATACAGAAGGAAGCTGAAAATAACTCTTCTCTTCACAAAGACTTCAATGAAGGCAGAAAAAATTGTGAGACCAGAGCAGTTTAGCAGGGAACCATCAATGGAATGAGGCAGGGGAAGGGCTGAGAGAGCATGTGCTCACTGAAGCATATGGTTACCAATTTGCTGGACATATGTTGTATTTCCCACAGGGCACGGGAGGACTTTTGGATTAAAGGGTGTAAATCATTGGTTATCACCCTAGAATTAAGTTCTATTCTAAATGTACAGAGGCTAAATATATACCTTTTTCTCCCCAGAGATTTCTTTCCCTAGTCATGGCTCAAAAAAATCTACCAATCACACTGTGCAGTGCTTTTAAGAAAGAAAATGAAAATAGCAGTTCACACAGAATTTCTTCCCTTTATTATAATACTTTTGCGGGGCCAGGAGGGGCAGAAAAGGGCAGAGAGAAAGTAGAAAGACAGAAAAAAGTCTTGGGACATTTTATCCCATAATTTCCAGAGGAAGCCATTGGTCACAGATGTGCTTTTACACCACAGCAGCACCTAATTATTTTTCAGGACTGTTGCAATACATGTTGAGGAATCTCTGAATAATAGAACCATATGGTAACATTGTCAGAAGGAGAAAAAAAGAACCCAGTAGGCTGGGGGGAGGGAGAAGGCATTAAAATGTGCTGGCTGTAAATAGAAAACAATTTGTCAAACAAAGAATGAGGAAAAAGCAGGCGTGTGAATTGTTGAAGATAAAAATTTTCTTCACGTTCTCGGGAGAAGAATCCAAGAGCCTCATTCTTTGTCATTCCCAGAACATCTGTCCTGTGAGACTGGGTACAGAGCTGTCACAAAACTTTTGGAGGACTGCAGAGGAGCTTGGACAGTAGATGTACAGCAAGGCAGGAGACCTGGACATGACATGTAGTTCTGGATGTTCCATAAGTTATGTGAGGACACGTGTTCCTCTGAAAGCTTCTCCTGGTGTCCTGAAAGGTGTTGAAGGAGCTACAGAAATACAAGAGGCTTTCTCATGGAACTTTTTGCTTGGGATCATTTCAGCTTCACAACCATATGAACACAGGCTCGAGGCACCATGCTCTTTCCCTAAGAAGATAAGTCAGGAAAGTCAGGAACCACGAAGGGTTTGGCTCTCACAGGCACACAGAAAGAGCTCCTTATAGGCCCAAGAATATCCACTTTTTCACAGGGCACCTCAGAGGGAAGTAGACATCTGTGTAAGGGGTCACACAAGGAGTGGGTAGTCTGATATGGCCATGATGGTGTCAATTCCATTTTACACACACTGTAGTTACAGCTCACCCAGAGCCCTGGACCTTCTTATGTTCTGCACTTGAGATGGACTGTGAGATACCCTAAGATCCCAAATCAGTATGCAAAATCCTCAAAATCCTCCTGGTCAAAATGCTCACTTAGAAAGAAGAGAGCTGCCTGAGGAATACCCACACCCAGTAACTGGTAGGAGCACGCTGGAACATTGCAACAACCGACCTCCTTTGCCCTGACTTAATCTACAGCCTCCTGCAGTGTGGGCAGGTCAGAGCTCACCTTCAAACACAGCCTGGGCTCTAATCTGCCTCACCAGATGGACAAGAACACCCAGCCAACAGGGGGTGTGCACTGGCACAAGGACTCCTGGCCTAAGCTTTCTAGCATCTGGAGCTACGGTGAGTTTGCAGGATAAACCTACGAGGCAGCCCTGAGCACAGAAGAACATGCAGACATGCAGGAGGAGGCTTTTTCCAGCACACAGCCTGAGATGGAGTGACTCCCCAGGCTGCTCATCCACGTGGGTGTCTGGCAGTGCAGGAAACCCTTCCATCTGAAATCAAGGCTTCACAAGGTGCCTGGGGCTGTGCACCGTGGTGGAAGGAGCCTCTCCTGAACAAAAGGATGCCACTGCAGTGATCACAATGTCCCCAGCATGAGGCAGGGGTAGCTGTAATTGTGCAAAATGCTTTTCATTCATTAACCTTCACTGAAGCTGTGTTTTGAGTGAACCTCTCAAAAAAACTTCAGGGCCACTTCTTTCTTGTCCTCAGCAAGATGCAATTTCCTTTCTCCTCCTGGAGAGTACATTTAATCATCCTGCAAGGGACCAACAAGTTTAACTGGCCCAATGAACTAATTTTAGATCTTCATTCCTGACTTCAGATTCACTTCAAATACACTTTAATAATGAGAAATAGAAATGCTATCAATTTTGGGATCACATTTTTCCGAGGGCCCCAGAAACCTTCACTGCAGCTATATTCTTTTGCATATATAAATAACTAAAGTCACAAATGATAATTGTAAATTATCTGCCTAATGTGCAGAAAGCATCAGGTAGCCAGATCTCCTGAGGGCTTTCACTGCAACCACAGCTGATTGCAGGAACAAAACTGGAAACTGCTTCCCATGCACAGGCCCATAACATCACTGAAGGATTGTAAAGGGGCAGGAAATATGAAGACTTATGTTCCTCCCCTCAAAAAACCCCAACAACCTGAAGGAAAGCCAAGAGAAGTAACTACCTAGCCTTTGACAAATGAAAAATGACTACCAGTGTATTCAAAATAACTGGAGATGATATTAAGATATGTTGCCATCATGCTTGTTTAAATAAGAGTTTCAAAGAAATAAGAATTAACTCTTCATGCTTTTTTTTTTTTTTTTTTTTTCCCTAACTACAAAGGAGCTAGTCTGGGCACACAATCTCCCTGCACACCTGGAAACTTTCTGCAGACTGGTTTATTCTGCTGAGACTCAGTTAGCTGCTGATAATTAAAGCAATGCAGTGCTTTGTATTGAGCTGTCATTAATTTTGGCCCACATGAACCCCTCTGGGCTGCCCCAGGTGCTGGCTAAGGAAGGCAGTGACCATGTGTTAGTCAGGTCTAGACTCAACAGTTTCTTCTGATCAAGACCAGACCTACCACTCTTCCAAACACTCCAATTCAACATTCTTGCTACTTTTGCTTAATCTACCTGTCCCTTCTGGCTTTCTTTAGCACTTACCATTTTCTAGATTTCTCTTTTGCACAATATGAATTTTGAATTTTTTTCTTCTCAGAGTTAAAAGCCTGATAAATCCTAAACTTAATATTAATTCTGCCTATGTTTTTAATCCTCTAAAATAAATTTGTACTGTATTTGTCAATGGTGGTTGTCACAAAATCTCTCATATCTTGCCATGACCAAGATAAACATTTTGTTAACCCTTTTTGCTCCTGGTAGAGGAGGAATATTTTAAAGTTTCAGCTTGGCACTAGAAGACCCTGGCACACTGCTCAGGGGCCAAGGCATTGCACAGGAAATATGTTCCCTATAGACATTCCTAGATGACAGAGTGGAAGTTGCATGTGACAGACAAAACTGTTTTCTTAGTGATTCATACAAGATTTGCATGCACAACAGACACCCAACAAAGCAATAATTACATGTCTAAATCCTTAACAAACTACACTGCTGGGAAAGACTTCACAGATGCACTTAGCAGAAAAAGCTTCAAGTGATAGTTTCTTCTGCTGCTGTGCTTGTACCTCTGAACACAAACACTGCTTTAAGGATAAGGGCAGAGTTTCATTTTTCAAGTCTCATGTCACCACTACTTAACAGTTATACTTTCATGAGTGAATCACAGCAAGTGCCAGCAAAGAGGGTATTTCTGTAGATGTCCATGGGAACCCAGAACATCCTATAAAAGAAATTAAATACATGAAAAAAACTGCCCCATTGTGTCTGTTGCTCCAGATGCAATGGAACAAAAACCCAACAGTGTAGGCTGTAGGTGAAAAAATTCCTTGGGTACTTTGTCTTATGCTTGCAGAGATAGCCCTGTTCTCTGAGCAGCCAATACACACAACATTGCTTCAAACATAGCACCTTAGATAAATCCTTGTTGGACAGCAGTCAGTCAGGGGAAGCCTTCTTAATGATGACATGAATTTGAAAGCACATTTTTCTTAAAATCATGAAGATGACAAGTGAATTCAATAATTCAGCCTGTGATCTACTATTAGTTGTCCTTGGCCTACACTGGCAAAATCTTCTGGGCAAGAATAGGCTCCGTGGAGCTGAGGTTGGAGGCTTGTACACACTTTGAGGATGCCAGTCTTGGAGTGTAATCACACCTGTACCCAGTCTTGTCCTGCTCCTTTTGTGACCCAGGAAGAAAATCTGAGGCTCAGCTCTTAAAAATGGTCACATAGAGGCTGGATATATTTTCAGACTGTTCTGTAACACGAGTGAGCAGTGGGTATGCAGCAGCAGATTCACGTTTCCAGCTCGTCAGCACCGCTGAGCATCCTTTCAGTTTCTTTTTTGTACCCTTACAGAGACTAACACAGCATGAAACAAGGTAACATGATTGAAGAGCTTGAGAGATATTAAACCAAACACATTGCAATGAAATTTGCATCATTCTAACTGCTTTCTTTTCCTTTTCTTGAGGAGAGCGCAGGTGGGGAGAAATGTGGTACTTAAAATCAGAAAAAGCCTTAAAAGCAATTCATGGGAATCCTTTGGTGCAGTAACTTGAAAGCTTGCCTTGACTTAAGAAATTTCCCAGCAATGCCAGTAAGCAGGGAGGGGAGCAGAGAGGAGCTAAATGCTAACCAGGACATCCCCTGTGCTGACAGTGTGGCTCTGCCATGGTTCAGTGGAGAAATCCCCAGATGACTCAAGGAGACAAACAACATGTATTCATTACAACCTTAATTTTCTGCCCTTTATCCCAAATCTGAACCCACTCTCTGTTTATGATATATTTCTGATTTAAGTTACTTCTGTTTTCTTACTAGACCTTTTGCTGAGAAACTCCCAATTCCTTCAACTTTAGTATCATAATGATGCAGTCTTCCTGAAAGAAAGAAACCAATGAAAGACAGAAAGGACAGAAAAAAGAAATAGAATAAAGCCAACTTGCTTATAAGTACTACCAAGATGTACTTAAAAACTACCCAATTGTTCTTAAACCCCTGCACCAAAATCTAGATATGATTAGCCAAAACAAAGCTTGTGTAGCATTATTAATGACAATAATTATTGTCAGGTAAAATTACAATCAAGTTTCCACTGATTCCACAGTACTGCAGCTCCATTACAAGGGTGTCTTACTAAAGAAACCTTAGGCATCTATTTAAAATTATTTTTTCCACAGAAATACTCTTATGGGATGTCCATAAAATTATAAATAATTAACACAGTGGGATATTACTACTCCTTTGTTTTCACCAGAAAGGGGTCTACAATGTCTGTTGACACATGGAAAATATCAGATTTTGAAAGACGCACACCTTCTATTTTTTATCTCTTTATGAAGTGGTTTTCTAACTTAACATCTTAAGCTAACTTAACATCTTTCTACTTCTTACTTTTTAGTGGATTAAAATTTTTAATTCTTGACCGAACACACCTTTCTTTAAAGCTTCATTTCAACATACCTGATACTTCCAACTCTTTCCACAGTGTAAAAAATATATCTTTTTTTTGGTCATTCAGAACATTTTCTGGTGCTCATATTGTTCATCCACCTCTTTCAGCATTGACTCATCTCTTTGATGTCCACTATTATCTCTCCTGTCATTTCTAACTCATGCCTTGCAGTATTATGACGCATTTTCCCTTCTACACTGATGGACAGATATGGCTCAAAATAGAGAAGTAATGGGAAAAAAAAAAAAGGACTTTCCTACTGATCTCATGTCAGCTGGTTACTCCACAATGACACATTTTTCACCAGAATCCCCACCAGCACAGGAGCAAACCTCTATTCCCCCAAAATAACAGCCTTTCTTGAGCTGGATGTCATTTATCACCATTTGTTAATTCACTACATTCCCACTCAGTGCTGTTCCGTGTACATTTTTGCACTTGTGTAACTAGAGGTTAAAGATGAGCCATTTCTCTAGGAAATGTCTATCAAACATAAGCTTTAAAAAGGTGCTTATATGTCAGGAATAAGTCCTACTCATGTAGGGATCCCTATTCTCATTTAACTGCTCCACTTAGCTGACAGCTCATGCCATGCAGACATGCCCTCATTTACAGTCACATTGGCACAGACCAGGCACAGAGGTGTGCACACACCCTGGAGTCCCCTGTGACAGTCACCAAGGGTGGCTTAACCCCCTCAGGGATGGAGGATTTAAGGGTAATTGACCTAATCAAAGAACACAACAAATAGCTACCCTGACATGTTTAACAGAACCTATTATGCCCATCATTGTCCTTGGTATTTTCAGGGTTTTGGCAGAAATCACATTAATGCCCATACTTGTGTGGTGTTACCACAAGCCAGACTAACCAATGAGCTCTGCTTTAAGGAACAGGAATGCACTAACTCACAAGGTTTCTTCACATGAAAAAGATGAGTAGATAACAGGTGGTACTTAACAGCCCAAATGAGTAGTGAGAGAGTAGGATGTGATAAAAAGGCGTTATTTAGGGAGACAGAAAAGAGACAAATCAAATCATTGGCAACAGCAATCTGAGGACAGATAGCCTCCCCAGGAAACAGCAACAGGAAACCAGCATTTTATGTTGTCACCTCCTGTTGTCCTGCAATCACCTTATGGCCTCATCTCACTGCCATCAGCAGTGGCCCATGCAGCTATTAGCACTGCTCCCAGCTCAGCACTCTGCTTCCTGATTTCCCACTTCAGTGCTACAAGTACTTCATGCTCTGATCAGAACTCCTGTGTTGTTCCCACCAACACTTCGGATGGAGAGGTCTCCACAGATCTCCCGGAAATCACATCTGTGAAAGATATCCTGAGTATCATATCTCCAGGTATAATATTAGAATAATTCCTGATAAAAACCGAGTGAATCATTGGGACCTACAAAGAAGACTGGAGGTCATCACCCTCACTTCTTATTGGCCTGTAACACTGAGTAGGTAAATTATTGCACACTAACATTATATGTGGCTCTTCCTGTGAACTGCAGCAGTAGCAGGCTCCCAAATCTAGGAACAACAATGGAGAGAAAAATCAGCACCATCTTTTCCACTCTCACATAGGCTGCAGGGCCCTGTGAGAACAGATCTGTGATGGGGGAAGCTTCTGACCTCCTGTCTCACACAGCTTGTGGTCAGTGAGCATCACCCCACAGCTGTGCTCTCCTCAGCTTGAGCTGAGGTTTCAGCCACACGTTTGTGTTTTGCTCCAAGACTTGGGAACTGCTTGCTGTTTTGGAAATTTGAGGACAAGGAAACCAGCAGACTCTGCAGACTGGTCAGCATTACTGATTCACACACCCAGACAACTGGAGTGATCCAAGACAGACCATGTTTGGGAAGGGGAGAGCTGCAGGGAATCAGCTTTGCTCAGCAGCAGGTGATGTAATGTCTCTGGAAAGCAAGATGGGCAGAGAGCTCCGAAGCATCGTCTCTCCGTCACAAGAAGTGGGGATGGAGAATATTCACACAAACGTGAGAAAAAGCAGAACAGAGGGAGGAAGGAACAAGCAGACGGGGAGGAGGAGGTGCTGAAAACCGGCAGGGGAACAGCTCTTTCTGGGAGAGAGTAGAAAGGATTTTGCAATGAGGAAAGCTGTCGCCAGTTATTTTTGTACAGATTTAAAAGTTCACAGAACCCAGCTCTGGAAGTTGCATGTTGTGTTTTTGGCTGGCAATATCAACATACCATATGGAGAAGCCTCAGCGTGAGCTTTACAATATTGTTTGGATTTGATATTGACGTATTTTCATTACTGAACCTGCCTTGAACTGTATGTTCTTTTCTTTTGATGCACTACAGATGAAACAAATACATAAAACAAAGAAGCAAAAACTAAAAACAACAAAAGAAATGCACAGGGAAATACCTGTATTTTGAATTAGACCCGAAATTCATTAACTCCAGTATCCTGTCTTTGATAACATCTACCAGACATGGTGGATTCCAGACAAGAGGAAGAGGCAAGAAACACTATACTGCTGTAGATACCGTGGATGCCGTCTCTCCATCTGTCTGTCCCGTTATATTGGAGTGCTTCCCTATTTTAGGGATTTGCTGAACTAGTGGTGTAAAGGAAGGGAACAGTCTAAAGATATTCCTTACATTTACTACTAAAATAAGAAATGGGCAAATGAAGGCAAACTCTCACCTTCCATGCTCCAAGAAGATCCCTAGCAGAAAATAATCAGGAAGAAAAATTTTCAATGGATGAAAGCATAGAGGCTGAAGGGACTGTAACATACAGGGTACTGAAGAACCAGAGATTCCAGAAACATGGGAGCTGCATCCTCTTCCTAGTTTCCCTCCCTGTAAAGATATTCCACTGCTGAAATTGTGCTTTCTGTACTTTGAAAAATCCAGGGCTTTTGTCACTCCTGACTACTGATCACAGCTGCCAAAGGCAAGATGGTCAGTGAATTAAATGCCATGCAGCTGCCCTGGTCACAACACTTGCCACTGAAGCCTGAGGTCCCCCTAAGGTGAGGAGAACCACCATGGCCTTTAATGACATGCCTAATGCCTAAATGGAGCTGCTGAGAAAGAGCAGGAAAAGTCAGAGGGTAGGCTGCAAGTCTCCAACCATGAGAATCACTGTCAAGAGGGGAGGATGGCTTACTTTGCAGACCTGGCATCCTGTAAAGACAAATCAATTAATTACATGGGCCTTGGGCATGTGGAATAGGAGAATCACAAGAAGTATCCTCTGAGCTGCACAGAGGTGCTGCAAGAATACAAGGGAATTCCAAGGGAGGCTGTCTTCCTGGGGCCAAACCCAGCATGTGGGTGCCTAAAACCTGTTTGGGATTTTGTTTGTTTGTTTGATTTTGGTTTATTGCTCTTTTTTGTATGTTTTGTTTTTAAAGAAGTATTTAGATTGTAAACTTTTTAGAACATGAGTACTGCTGACTAAATTGCTGTTGTGCTTAACACCTTGTGCCCGTATGCTGGATAGGGTTGCTTATTGCTATTGTAATAAAGAAATCCAACAGTATCCAGCAAACACCCTGGGCTAGATTTGAACCCAAGGGCTGTGCAGGGCAAGATTTTGCATTTTCCAACTCTCTCTTCAGTGAGTCACAGGTCCTGGCTAATACTTTTTGCTGCAATACACACGTTAATAAAACTGTATCTTCCTTTGCTAATTACCATCACCACCATGAAAGGAAGCAGTAGTAAAAAGCTTTCCCACACATCTGTTCCTCCTCCTTACAGCCCATACTGCACCAAACCATGTATTTGCATTTTCAGAGACTGCTTGCCTGAAATGTAAATGAACACATATAACTCATCTGTTGACAGTAACACATCACAGTAATTTCAGTGAGGCTTTAATGACAACTTCACTGCTAACATGGCTATTTTTGATATGAAGTTAAAACAGAAGGAAGATGATGGTGAGATGGCCAGAAAACCTGCAGTGGGTAAAAAAGAAACACTGCAGTATTCTTTGCTAGACAAAAGATACATAAATATAAGAAAACCTATACTGTGGAGAATCTCTCTCTTTTCCCTTCCTGTAACTCCAGCTGAGTTACAGCTATGTGACTGCAGCACTGTGTGATACCAGTCTGTAGCCAGTGTGGGTTGTACTGGGCAAGAACCCTGCTAGACATGATCCTGCTCCAGAACCTCTCCTGAGCATCTCTCTGACAGAGACTTCTCTACTCCCTTCCCTTGGCATCTCTGTCTGACTTGTAGCTGTTTTTTCAGGCTACAGAGTATATTCATCTTCCAGGTAGCTGCAGGAGCCAGGCAACACAACTTCAAATTGCTGCTTGATTCAGCTCATGGGAGTTTCTATTACTGGTTATGGCCTCTGGTTTGCATTTATTAAAATCTGGTGATGTGGGTTGCCCTGCGCTCTGCTGCAGAACCAGAGACACGAGAATCTTCTTCACTGGTCTCCTGTCACCACAACTTTCAGAAAACACTGTGTTCAAAAAGATTTAGAAAGAAACACAGACAGCAAAGGGAGTTTTCCCATTAGGGTTAGAACCAAAGGCTCCCTGCAGAAGCAGTTTGCTTATTACACCAAGCACTGGCAGAGAAACTCAAGAAACCAGTGGCCAATGTAGAACCAGGTCTCTGATCTCCCTGTAAATATTCAGTGGCTGAAAAAGCTGCATTGGATTAGACAATTTTCTGTACAAGTGGGAAAAAACAAAGGGAAAAGGCATTGACTTATTTTTAATCGGCACTGAAGGTCACAATTAAAAACTGAAGCTACACCTTGGTGGGGGGAGCAAGAGAAAAACCTGTCCTTGATAATATCACTGATCTTATTTACCTAAGTAAGTTGGTGGGCCTGATATCCCACTAGCCTAACTACTTGCTACTCAGTTCCTGTCACTCCACAAGTTTCAAGACATTTTTCCACCTCTGCTTGTGCTGAGGTGAAGTTGGAACAATGGGAAAAGAGAAAAACACCTCAGCACTACCACCATGCCCTCATTTCTACTTGTAAGATCATTAATGCAACAGTAACCCAGCTCTGTCACCGCACAATCTTTAAGGTATTTATTGCCACACGCACTGCTGAGGTAAGAAGCAGTCATTTCATCCCCACCATGGGGCAGACTGAACCTGCAAGGGGTCAGATAATTTTCCCAAAGACCCAAAACAACTTAGACCTGGCAAACCAAAGCACAGAGCTGTGCCACCTTCCAACTGGTTCAGCTGAACCCTGAGTTTCTCTTTTCTCCTACGCTGTCAGAATAGTCATCAGTTAACTTCCAGTTTTACAAGACATTAAAAGATACAATTATTTGAACAAAGAAGACTTTTTATCTATCTGAAATCACAGCTGAGCACATTAAAAGTCATTCTATAACCCATTTTCTCATTGAATTTCACAAAATGATTGGTTAAAGTTCTTAAAAATGGGCCATAGTCCAAGTCCTATTAACAGATTACTGCTGTTAGCAAAATTCTTTCATGTCATCACATGAGGGAGATTATAAAGCACTGATGAAATGATGTAGATTAATAGGATATAGCAAACATTACTTAACTACTCTGACCCCATTGCAGTGGCTCAGTTGTTTTTTACAAAGATCTTACTCAAACAAAGACAGCTGGACAACATTGTTGACACTGAGCACATGTGCATAATTGTCAATTAACTTCAGACACTAAATGTACATATAAAGTAGTATTTTTGGGAAATGACTATGATAAACCACAAAGAGTTTCAGTATAAAATAAACAGCAATCTGACAGGATAGAAAAGTCTGACCCATATCAGAAAGGTACAACTTCATGTATTTCCTTTTCAAGGAACAAGGGAAGATACGTAAATCAAACAGATAGAAAAAATCTACCAACAGCCTGGAGTTGTCCCATTTATAAGGCAGATGAGTATCAAGAGAGTAAAGCAGCCTTGCAAAACTGACTTCATAATTTTTAGATTGGTGGGCTTCAGTTATACTTCTGAATCATTTTCCCCATCTCTGACCTTCTGGTGAGAAATGAAATACTGATCTTCAGGAGAAACAGGCAGGTCAACCCTCCTGCACTTTTCCAAACCCACTCAACACATGGAAGGATGGTTCCACAGTTAAGTCAACTCAGAGTCAGATTCTGTTCCCAGCTTCCCCTGTGACCGTGGGTGGCTAGAAGCTATAAATCATGCCTCTGATAAAGAGAGGCTGGAGAGGAATTCCATTCATCAGCGCATGCAAATATGCTGGAAAGGAGATCATTAGCATATGCCAAAGTCTCCATGTGCAAACTGTCTGCATGTTTTGCAGGTGTAATTACCAGTGCATTAATCAGGTATGTTATTGCAAAGGCAGTCAGTGTGTGCAATAGGACACAATTGAACTATTTGCAACAAAGTTTTTTCGAAGAATTTTACTTAAAAAAAAAAAAGCTACTCATGTGAAAAGAGCAGCAAATGGAGGAACCAGCCTAGCAGACAAACATCCCTGCCTATAGCCTGCAATGTCCATTACAAACACAGGAGGCCAGAGGCTGTGAAGCATAGATTGCTCCAGCTCTATTTTCACCTGTATTGCCTACAGGCATTTCAGCTTCCCATCTCTCACCTATTTACCTATTTATATTGTGTCCCAAAAACAAAGCCCCAAAAGAATATTTGAGCTGGTGGCAAGCTCTGCTATCTACCAAGCTGAAGTTGGAACAAAATCAGAGATTCTCCTGTAACAAATAAATTGAGACAGACTATGCCTTAAGATGAGCCAGCAGCTGACAGAGACAGAAAACTCTCCTTTCACTGTCTATTTCTGCAGCATGTCTCTGAAGATACAGCTCTGCTCCAGTCCTGCCCAGAGTTCATCAGGCAGACAGTGCATGATGCATCACATGTAGGTGTGTGTGGGAAGCAAACTTCATCATTTCACAAAGCATCTGGCAAATGCTTTTCTAAGCACATGTGGTATAGTTTGCTATAGCTGTTTAAACCTTTGCACTCAGGGGTGTGCTCACCAGAATACTTCAAGGTACACAAAAATATTAGTTATAACTTCATAAATATCTCTGTAAAGAAAGTTATGTGAATTCTGTGCGAGCAAAAGGAACCCAAACTGACTGACATCTCTGTGAGCTCAATTCTTTGGTTTACTTACAAAGCAGTCCAAGGGTAAGGCCAATTTTACTCCTACTCAATACATGTCAACCTGAGGAACTTCCTGGGAAAGACAGGAAAGAATGCACCCATTCATTCAATTCTGTCCTAAAACTACCAGCTAATGTAATATAGCTGGGAAGGGAGAAGAAAAATAAAAACTCTAAATGAGGCAGCCCCCTGCTTGTTATTGGAGTGATAAAGGCAACTGAATTATTTTAGATTATCTTTATAAGAACCAACACAAAAAAACCCTCCAAAAATCCCCAACAAAAAAAACCCAAAAAACCAGGAGGCATTCAAACCCAAGCTTTCTAACAGGGAAAGCATAAACTCCTACCTACCCTGCCCTTAGATGATGCTTTCAAGAAGAGAGATGTAAAACAGCACAAAAAAACCAGTGGTGCTAGAACCATATGACCATTTCCATTATAGGAGTGCTTCAGCTTCCAGATACATTAAAAGATAAGTGACATTTATAACCCTTTTGAAAAGAGAAATAAAGAAAAGCAATGAAGAGACCAGTTGTTTCCCCTGCCTTCCTTCCTCTCTTGCCTCTCCATAACTCATATACCCTCCAGGAAGAAAGATTTGACTCTTCTTTTACTTTTCAGAACAGTTGGTCTGTCTCTAACAAATGAGGTACCCAGAAGAGGAAGTTTTGGAGTGATTGAGCTGCTGAAAAGACACAGCTGACCTCAGGGCATCACCTCCCCTCTACTGGAGAAACCCAACCCTTCCTAAATGCCAAAGTTGAGACATTTCCTCACAGCAATTCAGAGAAATCTCTGTGAGATGCATATTGCTAATACTTGTCATTGTTCAAATCCCACTTTCTCTTTCATTTGAGGAATGCAGGGACAATCCAGCCACTGCTGTGAGCCTTACCCCCAGGGAGCTATGATTTTAGGTAGAAATTTTAGAGTTGTTTCTAAACAAGCAGTGTCTTCTGATTTCTTTAGAAATGTGTCATTTGTTAGTTAGTTAAGCAGTGCTAGGTTTCCCCCTACACAAAGAGAATGAATAATTTCAGATCAGAAAAAGAGCTGCTGCAAACCAGAATCTGATTTCAAACCAGCTTCATAAAAAAGCTTTCATGTCAAGTGTTGCAACGAGTGGGGAGAGTCCCACCATTCTGCACAGCCAAGAAAGAGTTTCATAGTTAACACAGAGAGTTATACTGATAGCAGGCTATCTGCATCATTGTTCCACATCAGCAGTAGTGCAAACTGAGAGCTACACTCAGGGCAAGCAGAGGGACATTGTGCTCATTAAGGGTCACAGATGGTATTTAAAACATCAGCAAAATGCTGCCAACATTCTTTAAGCACCTCAGTTCAAATAGCAAACACAAAACACTACAGGAATTGCACATTCCTCAAGTCATTTCCAAAGCACTGGCCTCAGCAAAGACCAGGGGACCAAAAACTGCTAATGAATGAGCAGATGGGTCTTTGAATGATGCCCCATACTCAGTGTCAAAGGTGGCATAGGGTCCACAGCAATGCTTGTCAGAAAAGTTGTCCAGCAGACTGAATGACAAAGGGGAAGGTTTTAATTATTATTGACAGCAACCTGTTTTTTTAAAAGCCCCTAAATGTCTTGAAATTGTACCCAAATATCTATAGATTGTCAAGAGAAGTCACTCTTAAATGCTTCATCTTGAAGCTCCCAACCAAAACCTGCCTCCACTATCCCTGCATCCACATGGACAGCACTGCATCAAGTCATTGAACTCTATAGCCAGCTCCTATTAGAGATAGTTTGAAATGGCAAATTTCTTCAAGCAGATTTTCATTCTGCTACAAACTGGCAGCAATTGAGATGCAGGATCTGATCCCTGTCTCCTATTTCCAGCAGATGTATGAAAAAGCTAGCTTGAGAGAGTCAAGCAGTGGTAATCTTTGGTTCAAGCATGGACTGCCATAACATACCATGAAATTATCATCTAGTAATGACTTAATCTGTGACCTGAGAAAAAAACCCCTGCCCAGGAGGGCAGAGCAAACTGTCCAATCAAAGGCTGTCACTGACAAACCAAGTGTAATTAGCCAAAGGCATATTGCTACTGTTAATAACTATAATGAATCCCAAGCAGAGACACCTTCCCTGGCAGGCTGCTGTTTGGGCTTGAAAAAACGTTTCAGAATAAATAAAACAAAACCAGAAGCCATCACATTAGTTGCTGATTTTTCACCTCCTACTCAAGCACTCCACAGAGATCCACTCCAGGCTCTCAAAAGCAAGCAGTTACACTCAATCAGAGATATCTGGCATGGAGGGAGTGACTTTGTACATTCCTACGGGTGGGTGGGTATTTTTATACTGATTCAGATAATGGAACTGGCTTGCTGAGTGGGAGAGAGCTACTCATTTCCAAGACTACCTCCCAGCCCCCCTTCCACTCCATTTCTTGATTTTTAACATACTCCCACTGCTTTATGACTGGTGCATTACACATAACCAGCTCCTGAGGTGACTGCTCCTGGGTAATAGGAGAGAATTGTTCACATTCCAGTATTGGAAGAGCTAATTTCCTTTTTCCTTCCTCTCTTCTCTTCTCTTCTCTTCTCTTCTCTTCTCTTCTCTTCTCTTCTCTTCTCTTCTCTTCTCTTCTCTTCTCTTCTCTTCTCTTCTCTTCTCTTCTCTTCTCTTCTCTTCTCTTCTCTCATACTGTATATAACAACCTATAAAATGTATATTACACTGCACTGCAGCAAACTCACATTTTTTTGCCCCACCTTCCCGCAAAGCACACAATTTAGAAAATTGAGAATGTCAGGAACAAAGAAATCACAGGATGCTGAGCTGCAGAAGGAGCTGGCCCCAGCTTGTGCCTAGTTGGGCACAGCTGGTCTCAGAAGGTACCAGGCTGGGGACCAGTTATCTCAGCCAAAACCAGGATGGCAAAAGAACTGATGTCTGACTTCAGGATGACATTTCTCATCTCTCTGGCCAGGGGCTTTGAGCCAATATCCTGGGCTGATGACTGGTCTGGGCATATACAAAATGCTCCCCATTTTGCCAAGCCAGCATTTGTATTTCTGGCCCCTTTCACTTGTTGTCAGAGGACAATGTGAGTCAAGAAAAAGCCTGCACAGGCAAGCCAGGACAGTCCCAGGCACATTTCAGGCATCCTGCTGGTACAGGCAGCTAATTCCAAATGACAGCCAACACCTAGGCCCCCGTTTTCCACTTCCAGTTACCTGAAACTCATTACTCCCACCTTGAACCCATTAAACTGTGTGTAAAATGAGGTTGTATCTCTTTTTGATGGTGTTTGTACACTACTCTTCAGTTCTTTATACCTCTTTACAAAGCCACTTATTTACTGATACATTCTTTTTGTAATCTTGTCAGTACATTTCAGGAAAAGAAACACAAGGGAAATGTTAATGTCATTCCCTAATAAGGCACTCCCCTACTAAGCACAGTAGACCAATTATGCCATGTTATCAGTTGTGCCATGTTATCACTGTCAGCTTCTCAGCACAGAGGTGCTTTCCTAGAAGACAGTTTACTAGACCTACTTTTGTTTAACCCAAAGGTTTGTCTTCCTTCCACTTTTGAGTACACATTCTCCAGAGCAGAACTAGAGAGGTATTTACCCCAGATTGTTGATGACAGAATCAGCTAAATCTCTTTCTAGCTTTATCTGTGCTAGACAGCTGCCAACTGTGGCTGTCTGGAATCAAGGAGAGATGTTTTCAGGAGCTCTACTGGCAGCACACTGCAGCAGGAGAGCCTGCAATGTAACAGGGCTGGGGATTTTAGTACAGAATACTTTTCTTGCAAAAAAGCACTTCCCTTGCCTGCACAATGCTGCCTGATGTACACCAACTGCATTAAGAGCAAATAAATGAGAGTGGTACATCCAAATCTCAGCATTCACTACAGGAGAACCTTGTGAGCAAATTTTTCACCATGGGATACATAATACAGTCTTCAAATACATTATCACTTGTAGTAGACAGCTGGAAGTCAAACAGCAGCTATAAACCCCTTTGAGATATGACAGTGGCACCTTACAAATGGGTATTGTTCAACACCTCTTATTGTTTCTACCACTTTATTTTCTCCTCCATTATGAATCATGCTGGTTTCCCTGGTATAATGCACACCCCAAGAAGGTAAGGTAGCTGGCCAAAGAAAGAAAACAGCTCTGTATGATTCCACAATGATTCCACAATTAGTCATATGCTTGTTCTTATCATTTAAAACAATTCAGAAGAAGGGATGTACCTGCCATTGAAAGTTTATTTAGATTAAGATAGATAAGATTTAAAGACAATAGTAATCTTTGAACAGTTTGGTGTTATTAAGTAGAATAAAGGCAGGACTGCAGTGATATATCTTCAAAGATTTGCCTTGCTAATAACAGACGTTAAGCTGAAGGAGGTACCATGTCTCTAGAATAATAAATTATTATTAAATATTAAACCACTAAATTATCGTGGAATATTGTGCAGATAAATTCTCAGATTTTTTTGAAAAACCACAACTCTTTACTAGGAAGAAAGAGAGGCTCAGTTATTTCTGAGGTAGCATGTCTAAAAAAATATGCCAGAGCAGATGAGGAGGGAAATGTAATAGAGAAGAAAAAAAGCTTTTAAATTGGGCAATGCATATGAAAACAAAAATCACTTCTCTTAACATAGCTATGCCGAGTTTTTCAGCTATATAAATTTAGGCTTCAAATCCAGAGTCTGACCTGCATTAGTATCACAACAGAGTCACTGACACAGACACACAACTCTCCAACTGAAGAACTTACACCTTTACCTATTAAAAACAGACACAGTCTTCCTTTTGTTTTTTTAGCATTTTGCACTTCTTCGAAATATTGAGAGTTTTAAAACGGCATAGTATAAGTGTTATAACACAAAAAATATATTATCTTTTTGGAAATAACCAACCTGCAACCTGAAAACAAAAGTTACCTTCTGTGACAACCTGGTTTATCTAAAGTTTAAAACCTATTTTACCACTTTGTGTAACTTCCCATGAGTAAAGTTGAAGCCTATCCCATGAATTGTGGTCATGGGAAAAGCCACTGCTAAAGTACTGTGATGTTTGACAACTGAACACTAGTTTTAGTGTGAAATATTTAGAAATTATCCCCATTGTGCAAGTATTCCTGGAACTCTCGAAGGCTGAAAGTTAGTTAGTTGTGAAAGGCTAATGAATATTGAATGCACTAACAAACCCGGTATTTTGTCACTCACTTCATGAACTTCTGACCACAGTGGTTACTGCAATGATCTCATATTATTATGTATTTAAAATGAAGGGGGTTTAAATGAAAATTGCAACCCAATTGTGTATCTCACCACTGATTAACCAGCGAGTTGTCTCTTAAACCACTATTAATAACCAAAGAGTAGCTCTTTGTCATCCTAGCAGATGAGAGCACTTTACCATTAAAGAGTCACTTGCCCACAAATCAGAGCTTATCAAGAGCAGCGTCTGATGTGCGTAAGCAGAGGAGTGAGAGGGCTGCTGGAGCGAGCGGCGGCGGAGCGAGCGCAGCGCCGCACCGAGGGCGCGCATCGCGGGCGCTCAGCACAGCTAGTGACATCTTTCTGTGCCAGGCTCTAAGATCCCATTAGCTGGTGAATCATTCTGCCATCTGCAAAAAGCAGGCCCTTCCTCCCCCATCCCCTCACTCAGGACAAGCAAAGGGGAAGCTTGAAAACGACTTTCAGCTCTCTTTATTTGTCCTTGTGAGCAGTTTCACAGCCTCCCGTGGTGGTGTGACAGATGATAGTTCCACTTCTCTCTCAATGGGCTTTAGTACAGAGCAATGGAACATGCAGACACCAATAGGTTTCCAAGCTGCACATACAGCAGCATCCAAAATGTCAACCAAACCTGACACCTTTGATGGCAGCTGCACAAATAGATAGTTTTGTGTTTACTGCCATTAAGCAAAACAACATTCATTAGCGAGTCAGTTTTGAAGAAATACAAAATATTACAAGTTGGGAGACTAAATGATAAAGGAGAATCTAGGTACCAGCTAAGCCCCCAGTCATCTTGCAGTTTCCAGAGACCCCAGGAATCTCCTGGCAGGTCAGACTCAAAGGCTTTACTTGGTGGTTTGTGGCTCAGAGGTCATACAAAAACCCAGACAGAACTCAAAGAAGGAACTCACATCACCTGCCTATCTTGAACTGCCAGTTGATAACCACATGCCAGGAACTGCTTCTCTTCCTTGTTCCAAGGAGGCCAATTAGTCACTCATTGGAATGGCCAGACCAAGGACTATTACAGTAGAGTTCCTGGTTCAAAAGTTACTGTGCTTGTGGTTTTCCCAAAATTTGCTTTGCAGCAGTCCAGTTCCCACATAATTCCCACCAGAGCTGGCATGGCTATTTGGACACCCACACTGGCAACCAGACTGGATGTACTGGATGGTTTGTCCTTCCAGATGAAAAAAAAAAAAAGGCATTTTTTGCTGTGCTAGTATCATTGGGAACCTGGTATGAAAGCTGGTCAACATAACTTCAACAACTTTGCTGTAAAAAGCAAAACCACAGACAAATAATCTGTTGTGTCTAGGAAGTAGTTCGATGATTTTATTTTTTTTAAGGTAATTTTCAAAATATTGAAAGCTGCAATTCAAACTGCATTACACAGTCTCTCCTCCCTCACATTTTTTTTCTTTTTAACACACATCTGGCTTTCAGATCTAAAAAAGAGTGCCATAATGGTCCTGAAATCAGATTAGGGGAAAAAAAACTCACCAACAAACCAACTGTCATTCTAACCGATTCCATAGTCATTCAGAGAGATTCTTTCAGACTTAAAAACAACAGCCCACAACACTAAAACCTGCTCCCTGCCCACACCTGGTCCAGAACAAGGGTGGAGGCAGCCACTCCAAACACCCTCCCACCCTAATCTGTTATTCACATTCAGGCTCCAATTTCTATCATGATAAAGATGATATAGGGGTTGGACTGGATGACCTCAAAAGGTCCCTTTCAACCTGAACTGTTAAATTCTAAGAGAAGAGCAACCTAGTGCTTAACACCCTTTTTTCCTAGCCATTTCCATGAAGTCCCATGTTGAAATAAACAAGAATTGCAACAGAAGAAGTAGGAGATTGGGGTTGCAGTTGTACCACTTTCAAGGTCTTTGTGCTGAACTGAACACAACACCTAAAATCACTGTGATCTGCCTTGTGAACCTGAAGGATCATATCTATCTCAAGAATGACTTTTGCAGACCTTGTGGTTTTGGGACTTTGTTTTTCTATGTACAGACAACAACTAACTTAGAAGTTGTAGATATTGTTCAGCTAATGTGCAAACACCCGTGCTTCATTATGGCATGAAGCATCTAATTTTTTCACTCTATATTGTAAAGAATGCATCCCTGGGTTTTTTGTTTTGGCTTTAAAGAGAGCATCATTAAGTGCTGTGCCAAGAAACCTGATTAAGACACTATTCTAACTTGTAAGGTCTTCTAAAATAAGCATTCAACAGCTTTAAGCAGATGACAAATGAGCTTTTTTAAAAGAACATTTTAAAATCAAAGAGGTAAACCAATTCTATCCTGCAAGAAGGAAAAATTATCATTTTGTTAGACTAGTTTGACACATATTCCATCAACAAAAGAATGCAGATTGTCACAACTGTCTTAAGCAGAGATCAGGAATGAGTTATTCAGAGGTACTATCCCTTCCTTGATAAGAATTATGCATTTTTAAGAATTAAAATAATTTTTAATGATTTTTAATAATTAAGAATTATTATTTTACTACCACTGAGTATGATGGCACTGCACTGACATCAATCTCTTGATGGTTCCCCAACATCTGCAGCAGCTGCAAGTGGCAATTTTGCACCTTCCAAAAGAAAGCTCCTGAGCATGGGCAGGACAGGGCTGCTGTGGGCTATGCTCAGAGAAGAATGACACACTAAAACTTTACTGAACTCTCCAGGAACCGAGGGGTTCCTGGTTTTTTTCTTTTTTTTTTTTTTTTTTTTTTTTCCTTCTTCTTTCTGTTTCCTTATTCTAAGATTCCACAAATAATCCAGGAATAAGTTAGTGGTTTAAGTTCCCTTTCTTGGTAATGACTTCTATGCTTCATGGAAAGTGCTGCCAGCAGCAGCTGCTCAGGCAGTTCAGATGATGCTGTTTGTGCTCCCCGATGGGATGAGCACCTCAGCACTGCACTGCATGGCAGCCACCACTGAGGAAGCCTCAGTGCCTCTGGTGTACCATGGATGGTGCCGATCCCACCACCTCAAAAGATTTCCCTTTCCTTCCCCTGCCACCTCCTCTGGTGCCTTCAGCTTGGATGCTGCCCCTTTTAGCTTCCAAAGAGTCCTCACTGGGGCCACAGAGGCAGATGGAAGAATCTGGGGAGAGGGAACACACACCTCACTGCTCTGTCTGCATGTCGGTGCCTCTCTCAAAACACTATTTTATTACCTGCACAGCAGCTCAGGTAATGCCTCATTATTAGACTCACAGGATACCAGAATTACAGAGGTGGAAAAGGATATGAGTAGCTGGAGGAAGTGTTAATATGACATGTTTAAAGCAGGCCTTTCTGTCATCTTGCATCAGGCAGCTGTCAGTAACCCAATAAATTAAATTTATAATTTAAAAAGAAAAAAAAATTAAATCATGGTCTTTTTTTGGTAAAAAAATCTTAGAGTCACCACACAGAGCAAACAACTTTCTGTGCAAGTGTATGTAGTGATTCTCTCTCTGGGAAAAGTTTTATTTTTCCCTTCATGATTTATCCACCACTCAAACCTTTACATACGCCCCAGCCTTCACCTGCTGCCACTTCACAAAGTGTTCTGTGACATAATTTTCACAAAGTGTTTTGTGACATGACTGTCACCGATGTATCTCATAAGGCTTTGTAATGACACCTCAGCTTTCCACTCTGACCAACCCTCTCCCCCCTATACTTCATACAGGGAAAGAATTTTAAAGAAACAAAAGAGGAATCAGTCACCTAACCTCACAATGTGTGGCTGCAGCCTGAGCTGAATCAGAGTCGTTTGAAATTGAGTCATTTTGTCTAGTTTGCTCTAATGTGATAAGCTCGATGGGATAGAAATTCTACATATTATTACACATAATTATTTCAAACATGGAGCTAAGATAAAAGCAGAGTCCAGGGAGGGCTAATCTGTGCCTGTCAGCCCACACTTTAATCACATGCCGATTACTTTGTTAGTCATCTCTTCATCAGTGCTCTCAACCCACTCCTGCTCCTCCTGCAGTAAACTTTAATTAACCAAAGAAACACTGGAGTTACTCACTGAGAATAGAGAAATAGAAAAATGGAGGAGCTGAATGCTAAATGCCTCTCATCACAAGTGAAGTGAAAGTGAATCAGTTTGGAGGTAGTGGAAAAGACAACCCTTTAAACCCAAGCAGCAGGAATTCCTGTCTGTAAGTAAACATTTTGAAATAATCCAAAAAGAAGACTTCTGTACCATTGCACTTTTATGTTTCTTTCCCTGACATATGTTTTGGGTTAGCAGCTGGTCTTTTACAATAAATCAAACAGAGAAAAAAGCAAATAGAACAAGACATGAATCACCTGCGCAGAGAGTTCACTAAAATCACTGCTCTTCCGTGATAATCTACTTCAGAATAATCTATGCATTATTCTCACTCTGATGGGACAACTGTTAGCTAAAAGTCAAAAACAACCAAGTCACACAATAGAAATGTTTGTACTTTGGGCTGAGCCATCAGTTCTTTCTAATTTTAGTGAGCTAGCACCACCCTTACATGGTAGGTAGTCGTGCAGATTACCACAACAGTAACAGCATCTGTCATGCCGCCAGCATGTCACATCTGAGGTGTTACGGTTTTGTTGTGCTCTTAGGGATAGTAATGAACCATCCATGGAAAGGAAACCACCACAGTAAAGGATGATCCCACTGTACAACAAGTTGAACAAGTTGCCATGAGTTGCTGAAGGGAATCCATGACAGAACTAAGGTGCTCTCCTCCTGGATCAGCATCCTTGCACTAGCACTGCACTCTTCCCCACCACATCAAAGCAGGCAGCATGAGCTCAGGAAGGTGATTAGTTATTCACTTGTGAAATTTCCATACCAGTTCCAGAGTGCCAAGAACCTATTACATGACCTTAGCTATCAGGTGGCATATTGGAGAAACAAAACAGACTGCTGGACTTTCCAACAGCAGCCAGTACTGTGAGTCACACAGAAGAGCTGTGCTTTGGACAAAAGCTGCCTATTAGTCTTGCATGCTCATGAGGGATTCTGAGCAGCATCCTGCACCCAGCATGCACCTGGCACATTTGCATAATTTGCAGTATTAGAGTAGAAAGACGATTATGAAAACAATTACTGAGGCAATATTCAGCTCCAAATGGATGTGCTGCTACTACCTCACCATAGCAGGCTGCTGACAGAGTGAGCTTTAGATAGATTTGTCACATCCTTTGCCTTTACCCTTCATTCTTCTCTTAGCCACTCCATTACTCCATTAATGACTCTGCCAGCTTCTCTTTCTTCCCACTTTTCACCATGATCTACTCAGCCACTGCACCACTCTCTCCCTCCCTCCCTCCCTCCCACTCATGATGATGCCTCGCTTCGTGCCAGTGTCTCTGCTTCAGCCACAACAAACCATGATCAACTACACCAGAATCCTCCTTTTGACAGCAAGTACTGGCACATATATGAAAAGACAGGAAGAATCAGCCTCTCTTTCCTCCATTTATGGAGCCATCCCACTTCTTCTACCCCTCACCTTTCTGTCAGTCAGCCATTGCTCTCACACCTGATCATGTGAGGATACAAAAGATCCTAATAACTAGGTTTGAGAGGAAAAGGAGCAAAGCTCTACAAGAGCTCACCATCTGGGCAGTACTTGGTATAGAGCTGTCACTCAATGCTAAATTCACATGCCAAGTCAGATCTATCATTACAGAGATGTCTGTGCACAGGGACCATGTTCTCAGCTGAAGGAGGACTAATCTCAAAGAATTAATCTCAGTTTTCACACCTTTTCATCTCAGGCAATGCTGTAGAAGCAGTGTCCTTGATCTAGCATTTCAAGATGCTATTGCTGCATCCCAAACAAGAAAACAAGCTGTAATTTACTCTAGTAAACCAAGAGTAATGAGGTATTGCTCCTCTCAAGCACGTTGCAAAAGGCAGAAAGAATCTTTCCCTGTTACCCTTAAACAATCTCAATTTTGCTGCAGCAAACTGCCATCTCCCTTCCCTAATCAACCCCCCAGAGTGGCAAGTGCCCTCGGCCACCTCTGTGTTCCACAGTCTAGGAAAAGAGCCTGCCTGTTGTGCTGGCAGAGGAAGGAGGCGCGGCAGCCACGCACAAACTTGCTGACCTGGCTCAGCACTCAGCTCTCACACACAGCTGCTTGCCCAAGCAACTCATTGTTAGCGGCTCATTGAGAACGCTGCAGAAAGGCCGAGGGATTTGGATGGAGGCTATGGGAAGCAAAGCATGGTCTGGAATGCTGTTCTGCAGCCTAGAGAGCAGCTGGGTAAAGACAGCAGAGGCTGCCTGGGTGAATGGGGAAGGCTGGAGCTAGCACCATGCAACAGCCTGTCTCCAAGGGCAAGTGAGACTGGATCTCCACAGAAATCAATTTTCATACCTACTCTCACAGCCACTATAAAAAGTATATAAATCACATCAGTAATAAATCATGTAAGGATTGCATGATTGGATTCAGGGGTGGAGGGAGCAAAGGGAAAATTCATCTTTCCCATCACAGTCCTCTTCTTTTCATCTCAGAGGGACCCTTCTTAAATCCCTTCTGATACCCACTTGCTACCAGGAGCTGTAACTTACCATGTCACCCAGCTGAAACCCTGCTGAGGATATTAAAAAGCAAAATTACATGCTTCTCAAGAGAACTCTCCAGATTATCTAGTTGATTTTTAGAAAGTAACAATAATAATGATAAAACATCCAACAGCCTAATTATCAGTCACTTCTCATTTATATTCCCATTAAATTCACAGCTGCTTTGCAAAGAGACAGGCTGATGTATGAAGACTGCCTTGTATGCTCTCACTCAAGCCTCTTCCATTTATTCCATTGAGAATGACGACACAAATAATTCAAATGCCTGCTTGGTATTTGGCAGGTGCCATTGGTGTATGACACACTATTCAAAAAGCAAACAGCAAGAATGATGTTCTAAAGTAAAAATCCAGGGCATTTTATTCCTCTCATGGTAACAAAACTGCTAATTTTCAAGTATCCGCTGACCTTTTCACCATCCAAAGGAATTTTACTGTGATATAAATCTGCCAGTTTACCTGTCCTGTAATGAACCATAGCTGAAAAGTGAGGAGCTGTGAACACTGCAACTGCTATTGAGGGGTGGGGGGAAGAACTGACAAGCAAGGTGTCTGACTGCACACTGCAGACAGACCCCAAGGTGTCACTGTGCCATCTTCCAAAACTCACCCAGCTGGGTTCCTTGGCAGGAACACCACGAAAAGAAGAAAGAACCTGCATTTGCATTTTCTTGCCTTTGAAATATGCTGAATTGATTGAATACGTGTCAGCTTCATGCAGCGAGATGTTTCAGCATCTCTAAAATGTATTTGCAGGTGTGTTTCTAATTTGCAAGGACATTCTCATGCCAAGTACCATGTAGGTACTTACCTGATGACACAAATCTACAGCAAGAACAAGTCTAAGAAATGAAGTAGTTTTGCTAGACAGAACTAGGCTGATTTCAGGCAAGATGTTATAAGGAAACACAGAGAGGTGTATTATACCTATGGATTACACAGAGCATTGGTATAACTCAATCTACCAGTGCTTTAGCCCTGGAACCATTTGTTGCCTGTAAGGTGGTCTGTCAAAATTGATGGAGATTTTACACACAAATTCCTCCCCACTGAGATGCGGGCTGGGATTCTCCCATCTGTTTCACATTTAGCAAAAGGCTCCCACTGTAAAATTTTACCTACTGCATATTCCAGCTGGAATAATCCAGATGACCTAAGGACAAATAGTCTAAATAATGAAGAGACACCCTGAGATGTTTTGTTTTCCAGGATCAACTAATCACACCCTGCCCAATAGCCTGGTTCAGTGTCTCCAACAGGAGTGAGAAGCACAACTGAGAAGCACGACTGAGATATTTTCAAGTAATTACATTTTCACAGCAAGCAATTTTATCACCATATAAAACGAAGTTGCTTCTATCCATTCACTCTACCCATAACTAAAAAACCAGGAAAAATACAGAACATGTGATATACTGTTTTTATAGAAGACCTCAAAGCTCAAACACAACCTTTGTACTCAGCTGCTGTTTGCCCATTCCTGATTTCAAACAGAAGAAAATGAGTTATTTGGGACATATTTGATTTAAAGGTTCTCTTAAAGAGACTCTTCAAAGCCAGCCATATGATAGTGAACAAAACATTTATCTAAAACATTGAAAATGCTCAATTTCTGAAGATTGTATTCAAAGAAGAAAAGTTTGTCATGAAAGAATGAGTAAGCAAAAATGATGCTGGACTCCAGCAGAATACAAAGCAGTACAGAAAACATGTTTGGCAGTATCAGTTGACAGGAGAGGTGACAATGCCACAATTTAGGGTTTTAAAAGTTGTAAAAAAAGCACCCTTATTATGATCAGAGGCGCTGCGCTGACAGCAATACTCCCAGTACCTTCATCTGAGCAAAGGTTGCTGTGTTTTCTGCACGAAGATCTTGGGGCAGGTGCAGTTTCTAAACAACAAAACAACTCCAAAATTCAAGATGTAGGCTTAAATAACAATTTACAGTAAATGCTACAACTGAGCTAAAATGAGAAATAAAATTTGCACTTATGATATGAGGGGCTGACTTAGCCAAAAAGTCAACAAAACCACAATGAAATATGGGAAAGTATAATAAGCCTAAAAGCTTTGCAGGAATTTGTGATAAATCAGATGTCAAGTTTGGATTCAGCCTAGAATTTAGCAGGTTTTTTTTCTTTTTTCTTTTTTTTTTTTTTTTTTGGGTGGGGTAACCAAACTATGAATAATATACTTATTTAAAGTTCTGTTTCCAAGTCCCTCAAAAAAAACCTGTGAGTTTCACAGTCTCTTCTAACTAACCTCAGCCAACATACACAGGTTACCAATAATACAAGCTTGATGAATTACATCTGGTTTCATCACCATGAAGCTCATGAACCACAAAGCAGACCAAAAGCACATTTTCACAAAATAATTTGGAGTCCATCAGGTTCCAGAGCTTTAAGATTTTGAACTTGGAAATCAGGAGCCAAATAGATGTGAATTTAAAGCAGTGTGTTTACTATCAATGATGTTTCCTCTCTTGCATGGCTATAAACATTTGGGTGGCTTATTTTTGAAGGAGTAAGGAACAGGCGATGAAATTAGGTTCAATGATTCTATTTGCTACAAGAAAACAAGATATTTTTATTTACAGGCTTATAGCTGAGTGCTCTGGGAGCTCTCCTGATAAATGCTTCACCAGCTGAGTCACAGTGCGCACAGGATTAGTCACGGCTGAGGAAGTGTCCCAAGGTTTCATTTACAGCCGCAGATTTACCTGATGTATATTAATTTCTCCTGTGAGCAGCAGCTCTCTGAAGATGTTGCTTCAGGAGCCTTGGCTCCGTCATCCTCCACGTCACCACAGCCTGGAAGACGAGGGGCAGAGTGGCCGCACGCCCAGGGGAGGGCGGTGCCTGCCGGCCGGGCGGGGGCTCCCAGCCCGGGGGAGGGCGGTGCCTGCCGGCCGGGGGAACGCTCCCAGCCCGGGGGAAGGCGGTGCCTGCCGGCCGGGGGAGCGCTCCCAGCCCGGGGGAGGGCGGTGCCTGCCGGCCGGCCGGGGGCTCCCAGCCCGACATCTCCACATGCTCTGTGGGCCTCAGCAGAGCAGAGCATGCGTCACGCTCACTTGACGCTATTTTAGGCGACAATGGGTAAATAAATGACTTAGCTGAGCGACCCAGCACACTCCTCTCATTACTGCTCCAGCAGAGAAGCCTGAGCAACTGGCAGTGCTTCTGTGCCTGTGAGCTTCTACCCATTGTGTTCCCACTGCACCTGGGGAGCAAGGACAAGAGGTAAATAACTTAGCCCAGGGTTTAATTGCAAATCCCTGGTAAAAAACCCCCTACCAGTATCTCAGGCATCCAGGTTTCAAGTCGCCTTCTCCATGTAATCCCTAAAAATCCTCTGCCTGAAAGATCTGACCTAGCAAAGCCTGGCTCTTCCATGAGAGCTGTAACTGCCTCCACTGGATCACCAAACAAATACGGGGCGTCTCCGTTACCTTTCCTCACGAGCTTGAGCAGAGTCTGAACATGGCTGCATGCACAAGTTGGCTGCACATCCTCTGTTTTGAGAAGCTCAAATGAAGCAAAAGGAAGATCAAACCTGCCCACTTGAGCAACTGCATAAAACCAGAAATGCAGGATTCCTAAATGGCTAAAGAGTGTAACCAGCCTTTGAACCCTAAGAGAGTTGTGTTTCTGCACCTTACCTCCAGTTTTTACAGATATGTTGAATTTAGACACGGAGAGCCCTTGCCCTGGTGCCCACATCCTCATGCTACCTGTGTGAATGATGCTGCTTTCCAAACAAGCAGCTCACATTCTGCCCAGGGGATGTCTACACCTTGCTGCCTCTCAGAGACTTGTCCCCAGCCAAGTGAACTACAGACACACTTGAAGTTTCTTCAAGTGAAAGTCTATCTTAATTAAAAAAACATTGAAAAAAAAGAGAATTGTAAAGTAAAAATTATTACAACTGCACTTAAAGGCTATGTTATTACAGAATTAGCACCTAAATAAACTTACAATATATTTTTACACAAAAGCAAACCACAGTGAAGCTGCTCCATGCTGGCTTGCATTGTTTATGGTTTTGAAGACAAATATAGAGGTCAATTTGTCTATGAAAATAAACAGCTCCATGAGACAGTTCTGTTTCTTTTGAGGTGAATATACATTTTATCTAGTTTAGCATGTCCATTTGGTATGTGCTAAACATTGGCTCAATTTTGCATTTCTTTCTGCAGCAGAACACAAATTGTTAACTTTCACCTGTAGTTTAAACCATGCCTAGTTTCCTTCCTTCTATTATTCTGTATTCTCCTTCCTCTCTTCCTGTTTCTGTGCTAAGGAGACTGACATCTACTTATGACAAAATTTTCCTCCTTGCTTCCAACAATTTCTCCAATAAACAAGTTGGAACTTTTAAAAAATGTCTCAAATAAACGCATTTTTGTAGAAGCTTCTTTGGGCCTTGACAGAGTTTTCTTTAATACCCTATAAATGTAAATATATTGTCTGAAAGCTTGACAAGTTCTGAAAAAGAAGTGAATAAATATCTACTAAACACTCTGTACTAAAATTACTTGTATTATTAATACAACTGATGACAGGACTAGTCCACAAGGATTTAAAGTTTCAAAACCAATAATGTTTCCCTGCTCAGATCTATACGGATGCCCCAAAGAAAAGAAAGATTATTTCCCAAGTGGTTTCACTGAAAAAAAAAAAAAAAAATTATTAACATAGCTGATCTAATACTTCAACCAATTTGCACCACAGTTCCTGACAAGAGCTCCCTCAAGGTTAGCCTTAAAATTATATCACAGCCTAATTTTGCCTTGTTTTACATTAGTCTGAAACCAAGCTTAGATTTTATTGAACTTTGATTCTGTTATTTTACATATTATCCAGATTGAACTTTTAATATGGTTTCATGGTTTGAAAAGCATCATCATCTACTGGTAGGGAGTTTTTAGTGCAGCGGGAAATGGAATTAGGAGAGATCCACTGACTTAATTGAAGATGCCACTAAAAGCTTTGCCAACTGCAAATATCCTGCCCTTCTGACTTCAGCAGTGATCCTGGGAGAGAGTGTGGAGCAAACTGTGGTTCATGCACACAGCAGCTCTGCTGTAGGGGAATCTCTGATACAGAACAGACCTGCTGAGGTACGTCACATCTAGGGGTGCATTTACTGCCTTTAGACCACCAACATTATCAGTATGATTTTAAGAGATGCAATAATTTGATATGGTAATTGTGCTGTGTTGTGCCTGCCAAAGGAAACACCTCTACCTTCTCCACTGCTGCAATGTATATTCAAATCACCAAAGTAACTAAAAAAGGAGAAATGTACTATAAAAACTCAATTAGATTTATGCCAATACTATTTCTAATGGTCACCATTCTGATTACCAGGCAGCTACCATCTTCATTCTATTACAATAAAAGGGAGGTGGAGACCCCAAGTAAATGCCCTAAATCTAAGAATACTGACACCAGGAATGCTAGTGAAATAAGTCTGCCAGGAAATATCTCCAAAAATTAAAAAGGCAGAAGAAAAAAATCCCTGTTTGAGTTTTGCACCATGTTTTCTCTGTGTGTCTCAAGATACCAGTGTCATGACTCACTGTGGAGATTTGAGTTACTCCCTGGGCAATATGACCTTCTCATACCAGCTTTGTTCCTCATGCTAGCAAAAACTGGTCATCCATGAATATGGAATGAAGAAACTTCCTTGTTAGTCATCTCTGAATCTATAAAACTAATACTGGAAAATGGTGTTTAAACAAGCCCACTGCTGCTTCAGGTATGTGGCCTTCCAACATTGCAAATCTAAATAGTTTCATCAGGTGTGGGAGGAAGGACAGAAAAGGGAAAAAAAGTTAGATACATAAGCCATCTGTCTCTAGATAAAATCTATCGATCAGCATTCCTTTCAGTAGTTTGGATCTATATTTAGGTTATCATGTTTATATGCCTGACTGGCAAATCCCTTGGCAATTTTGAAACCATTGCTTTAAAAAACCCCAAACTTAAAAACCCACCAAGCCTTCAAACTGAGAAGTTTTCTGTTTCACTTCAGCTGGTTAGCTGTCCATCCTCATGTATGCTGTAAAACACTCTGTCTTCTCATAGTCAAGTAAAAACTACAGATCAAATTCTCCTTCTGAACACAGGAAGAACAGTTATTTGTCTACACATGGTCTTGCCTGCACCTCTCCTGAAATAGTTCAGTACATTCCTGACTGTGCATGAAACTGAAAACTCAGAGTAAAGCATATGCATCTCAATAATTCCTGTTACAGGCACGTTGCCTCATTCAAAAGATAGTGCAATAATATCAAGTCATACCCATTATAATGGTCACTGACAAAAAACGTCACCTTGTTCCCATGGATGTTGGTTGCTTTTTTGTTTAAGCTCTCTCTGCTGGTAACAGTACAGGCTCAAATTCCATGGAACAGCATATTGCACCCTCTCACCAATTATGTGAATAGGATTGACCAAGGTGAGGACAAACATCCCCATAATTGCAGGGGGCTTAATCAGAATCCATCGACTATCCCTGAGTCAACAAAGTACTAAGCTAAGTTTTAAGTGTTCCTGCAGATCTAAAACTTTGAAAGACTTCAGATTGATAACTACACTGAAGAACTGAAACTTTCTCACATAGGAAGCATAGCACAGGCAATCAAAATCCTCATGGAAATCCTCACTCCATTGTATGAAACAGCACAACACATTAACTACACCTTTTCCTCTTCCTAACTAAAAGATGTAGACAGCACTGCACTTAGGCAGTGATCAAACTTGAAAGAAATTAAAAAAAAAAATCCAACCAAACCCCTCCTATAGATATTTAGCCAATGTACAAAGAGTAAAAATTATCCCAGAGCCCAAACATGGTGTTGACATCTCTGTGTGAACAAAAATCCAAATCTTGTATCTCTAAATTGCACATATCTTACTATACCCTTGGCAACCTGTTATCCTGGTTTCCCATCAAGATGGATACCACAATATGTTTTTATTAAGTTTAGCATTTAAATAAATATCCACTAGTAACTCCACTTCTATATTTCTTTCCAATAATATATAAGTAGGAACATTGATAAAAATAGTTCTAAATGCCCATCTGATACACTCTTCTTTTATTAGCACCCTCTGCAAAGTGCCATTTGCTGGCCAAGGATCCAATCTGACTTCATCTGTAAAAGGCTGAAATGACATGCAAGACAATTTCTGTAAGAGACATTTCAGTTTCATTTTCAAAGGAAACATCTTTAGAAGGATTTCCAGTTTCTCTAAGTGTTGGATCAGCTGTAGGATGTAAGACAACACTCTCTGATTACCAAAAACTCTGATTACCAGGAACAGGATGCTAAACCACATGAAAGCAGGCTTGCTGCTCAAGTAGTGACTAACATGATGTAGAAGGAATGTTTAACAGGTTCCTTCATGCAACAGGATGGGTGAATGCCATCTCTCACCACTATGTGCACACTCCAGAAATTCTCTCACTTCAGGAAAATGTGTCTGAAAGCCTGTCAGTAGAATGAGGGATGGAAAAGTTTGGAACAGTGATGCACATGTTTTGCATTTTATGTAAATTGTACATGTTGTTGCTATTACATTGATGCATGTGAATTCTACAGCTACTATGGCATAGTTAACCTTTTTAAAGGTTCATGCACACTACAGTTAGCAAAAATAAACTTATCATTATTCAGAAACAAAAGTGTTAACTGCTGGCAACTTCTAGGTTCACAGGATGGAAGTACAACGTGGCATGACAAAACCAGACTAGAATAGTCCTTGACACTGCTCTGATGCCAGCTAATCACAATCTGTTTCTGCATCAGTAGATCTCACTATTTGCCATGGACTCCTTGAATTCTATCTTAGAAAGAGAATTCTTCATTTTCTCACTGGATTTCATTTGGTATTCATCAGTACTGTGTGGCAGTATTTTTTAATTGTTCATTTCTACAACATAAGGTATCTGTATTACCCCTTGTTCTAAAGGAGGGCATAGAAACAAGAGGTACAGAGGTCCAAAGGTGCCAATGTCACTAATTAATATTTTGATGCTAACTTCAGAAGAGGCAGAAAATAATCAAAACCCTCTTTATAAATAAGTAACACTGTTTCAAATCTCTTCCTCTTTTTGACTACCCCCAAAACTACTCATATTGCCTAAGTAACACTGATCAGGAGTGGCAGCTCTTCCAAGCCAAGATGCTATGAACTTTCAAAACCTAGGAATGTATGACAGCTCCTAAAAGCAATCTAACCATGCCTCTGTGGCAGCAAAGTTACCTCCAGATGAATCAGAGCTTTTGTGGTCAGTTCTCAACTACAAGTCCCATGGGGCAATCAGCTCTAAGTTACACTCTAAGCTATAATTCCATACACAGATCTACATCACCCACAATATGTAGATACTCCTACACAGGAGAATAAACCCAGTTCTTCACAGGGCTATTCAGTAGCCCTCTTGCAAGGCTCTTTTCCTCTTCTTTCGGCTCACTTTCCTTCAAAATTCAGCAAACAGCAATGCAGGACCCACAAACAACTGCCTGTTTTTTACTGCACATTCTTGGTTACTGTAACACATCCTGTGTTCTGAACAGTGCTCAGACCAGGCCCGTGCAGCTCCCGTGGGGGTGGACCACCAAGGGCTGACTGCTGGCATGGAGCTGCAGCTGTGGGCCACAGCAGAGCAGCTCAGCAGCACCCAGAGGCCACACAGCTCGTGGTGGGCGGCTGCTGACCAGCTGCCACAAACCCCAGCCAGTGTGTGGCACACAGCTGGCAGCAACCCTGGCCTGGGGAAAGCACAGCCAGTCACCACTGCTGCCAGCTGCACCTCATATCCCGTCCCTCTCCTTTCATGTGCTCATTACAAGCTGCCCTCTCCCTGTGCATACAGTACCCTCCTGTTTGTCTGCCCTCACTGGGCAGCACTTGGGTGTCCTCTCCCCCGCAGCAGCCCCACAATCCATCACAGCAGTCTGTCTTGTTCCTTACTTCCCAGGTCCCACCCCACACACAAACCAAAACACCCCCACGCTGTTCCCATATTAACCTCAAGTTCCTGCTTCCCAAACCTCCCACACTGCTGGCTTGCTGCTTCAGCTCTTCTCCTAATCCTCCCAGGCTCCTCTACCCTCTGCAATGGCCCTTGCTCCCTACTTTCCAAACATCCCTTAACTTCTCAGCATTCCTGCCACTCAGACACCTCCTGGACATAAGGAGTCTCAGGAGCACAGTTCCTGGCACCCCAAGAAGAAGAACCTGCATGTCCAGCTGCCTTCTCCTGCAGTGCCCAGGCCTCCAGGGCTGACCCTCCCTGAAGCAGATGGCAGAGTGCCTCAGAGAAAGACTTGGAATATTGCTCCCACCCGAAGGCTCACACAAAGCTGCAAATCCCATCTGACAGTCTGTGTTGTGTAGGCCGGATCAAGACCCAGCAAAGGGATACGGACCTGCTGCTTGTGCCAGTAAACGATCACACTGGCAGGCTGTCATTTCCCACGTAAGCTGGCATTCCCACAAGCTGTCACTTGCAAGGGAATGGAAATCCAAGAGCCTCAAATCCCTCTGAAGTGGATGACATCATGAAGGATGCAAGTTTTCAGTCCATTCTTCCTAATTCTGATATTTTCTTCTTATCCCCAAGCTGCCCCAACCTGGATCTTATTCTTCATCAAGTTCTGATTCACTTTCCCTCCTCAGTTTTAGTCACTGTGCCTTTTTCACCAGTGGGACATAATTTCTACAGTAATTCAGAGGACAGAACATGTTTGAATTCTCAGTTCTTTGCTTAGCACCACAATTTGTACTGATTACCGGGACTGCAAAGAGTCAAATTATCTTCAGGAATACACACACCACCCGACTTCCCTTCCACACAAACTTTTGTGTAAGTGGGCATTGAAAAATCCGACCATTAGGCCAAATTTCAGGAGAGTAAAATGGCAAAAAATGGAGACTCAAACACACAAAACTTCCCTGAGAAATGTTCAGCCCACGCTTTAAAGCAAAGAGGCACTTGAACCTCTCAACAGTGTAAGTGTGTATTTTAATCAAGCGCCTGGGAAAGCAGAATTTCTTTCTATAACTTGGTTTTATAAGAGCCAAGGTTTGAACTGCTATGTTCAGCCAGACTCAAACAGCCAGTGCAGAAAAAACCCCAAAATCATGCAGTAGAAATAAATTTTGCAGAAGCATCAACAACAAAATGCCTCATAATGGGAAATATTGCATAACTGCATCTATGGACAAAGTTGTCAGTTCTGCTTATAATGACAAATGGTAACCCCCTCCCCCAAAATAAAGCAAATTTTGCTTAGAGGCACAGGACAACTGAACAAAGAAACCCTGCACCTTCAGGAAAACAACCCTAAAAATTGAAATATTAATACAATATTTTCTTAATCCAAATTAATATACCAATAACTTTCAAGATGACATACTGCCCCACTGACAGGACAATGCCTGCCGTGCAGACAGCCTACCAGAAAAGCCTAAAAAGATCCAGTGTCTCCATTCTGGCCTAGACTTGTGTTGCAGTTTCTGTCATGAGGACAGACCGGTTTGTTTGCAGAAGCCAGTTTTTGGCTAGTGGCTAGGTCTCTGTGCTGAGCACAACTACTCACCCATACAAAGCTGAAAAACAAGACATTAAATCATTTTGACATAATACCATATTCACAGCATTGCTTGCTCCTCAGCACTTGCATTTCTGATCCTTAAGTGCTCCAGGATTTAACGCTTAGGAATGCAGAATGTTGTGGATTTAAGTGTACTTATTCACCAAAGCACATCCATGTTTCAAAAGACAGCATAGTCCCAGTTACCTTCAGAAACATCTTCCTATACACGTTCCCATTACCTAGCCATGTCAATCACGCAAGGACTGTAAACAAGAGGCGGAATTGCGGACCCGTAGCAGAGCTGTTTCCCGAGCAGCCCGTTGAACACGGCTGGCGATGCACCACCACCACCACCTCCTGGACGAGCCGAGCAGCGCTGCGGGACGCGCCAGCGCCTCTGCCAGCCGCGCATCCGTTTCCCTGGAAGGCAGGCTGTCCCTTCCTTCGTCACTCCAGCTGTCCCCGGGCTGCGGAGCTCACCGTGCCAGCCAGCCGTGCCATTCCCGGCCGCTCCCGCTGCCCCGGCACGGCCACAAAGGCTCCAGCTACAGCAATTTTACCTCGTTGTCCCGCAAGCACAGCCGGGTCAGTCGGACAGCTTCCACTGGGAATCACAGCTGAAAGCCCCAAGGCTAATGGCAACAGAGTTTGCCTTTGGTAAAAGGCAATTAACTCGCGGGGTTTTTTCCTGTTGCTATGTATTGGTATAAGTAATGCCAATGTGCTACTATGTACGTATCTGTCGAAGCAGCAAACATTTAATGAACTATATGACATATTTTTAAAAAAAGCGTATCTGTAAGACAGCAGGAAGATGTCCTCCTTACACTGTTTTTCCTCAATGTAGTATAAAAGAGCTTTCTCTAGTCAAAGACAAAAAAAAGTCTCTATTTTTAAGTGAAGATAAAACCAGTGTTAAGGATGCAATGAATGAGAATTTTCAATTTGGAGGAATTAAGGATCAGTTGTTTCAAGATCTAGCTTGTTTTCCTATATATAGCATATATATATACATATATATATATATATTATAATGTTGGTGCCTCTTTTTACATGTCTGCAGACCCCATAAAACTCCATACTCTACTATAAACTACTTACTCTACTATATAACCATAAATCGACTTTAGTATTAACTCTCACTAAACCTTTTATAGAAATAAAATGCCTCTTCATGCTTGCTCCATCTGATGCAACCACAGAAGTGTTTTCCTTTTTGCTGTTGCTGCCTTTGGAGATAGCTGGACAGTGGATGCCTTCTTAGTCCCTCTTGATCCGACAGATACAGCATAGATTTCTTGTTGTGAAATGTGAAGTTGAAATTGATTGTACTAATGCGCATTCTAACTGATAGGTATGCTCACAAAGTCGTTAGGATTGCTCTGTATCAAAAAATGTGCATGTATTTCAAAGTTGCTGATCTGTCTGCAAAGTCTTATCAGAAAATGTCTCCTTAACTACTTCTAGTTTATTATTGCATAAAAATGAAAACACCAAAAAGTTGCTGTTATTTTCATTGTCACACTTGGTCTCAACAATCGTCTCTGAACAATGTCCAGTAATTTCTGCATTTTAATTATCAAATCATACACCAAGATATAGAAATGTGTTTCATTCTGGGTCAGGATATCCTCGGAGGATATACACCAAGTGTCATAGAACACAGTAGATATATTTTCCTCATAATACATAAACAAATCCAAAGAGTGAAGTCAGCTTCCTGTGCAGCTCCATGTGCCTGTGACCATGAGGGCCAGCATGTTTGCAGGAGACACTGATCCTCCTGCTAATATGAAGAAATTTTTTGGGCATCTGCTTAATTTGCCTGGCTCACAGCCAAATTAATCACTGGCTTTTCACCAGAAATATATATTTCTTCCTGTGACAGGCTTGAAGAAGCCACTGAGCTTTTCCCCTCAGTTTCCTCTCCTGTTGCAGGACGAATATTGAAACTTACTCTAAGCTGCTTGGCAGTAAGTTTCGCGTGGTTCTGATGATCACGTAAGTAGCCAGAGGGTGTTGCCGTACTTGATATTGTCAGGAACAAAGATGTGGTGAGCAAACCCCTTGGGTCCTGCCAGGGTCGGGGACTCTTGGTCCCGTGCAGCAAGCAGCGTGTGCTCCGAGAGCACAAACCCGCCGTGCTTCCTGGGGCCGAGAGTCCCAGGGCGGTAAGGAAGGAGCTCTACATTGCGGCTCCCGCCGCCCCCTCAGCCGCGGCTCCCGCCGCCGCGTGACGCCCTCGCGGGCCGGCAGCACACGTGACCGCTCTCGCGAGCGCCGGCGCGCGCCGGCC
>VZRH01005099.1:10944-71978 GCA_013397555.1 Urocynchramus pylzowi | reverse complement strand
CGCTCCGGGCGCTCCGAGCCCAGGAGCCCCGGCAGGGCCGGAGCCCCGGCAGGGCCGGAGCCCGCGTGCCGCGGGGGATCCCGGTGCTGAGGCTCGCGGTGTGCACGCCGGAGGGCACGGGCCGCAGTGCGCGGGGTTTGTTGGGACATTGTGCATTCATTTTCTGAGGAGCTGGGGAGTTGCGGGCTCGCTCACGGCCCCGCTGCTCTGTAAGCTGTGCGTGTGCCCCGTACGCGGACACGTGTTTAAGGCTCTCTTCTTCACAAGTCTCTTGAGAGCAGGCGGAACTGCACAGAGATTAAGTGAGCGGGTATCTATAGTCAAATTACTGTACAAATACTCATCATTGAAGCTTAATGAGCTGTGTTTCTAACATGTTAGTAGCAGCTTGTTTTGGTTGTCATTTCACCTCACTTGGACCACGAGGCCTGTATAAAACGCAGCAAGACCTTTGTTTTGATGTGGGGTTTGTATATGTGTGTGTTCCTTGTAGATGTCAGAAGACCTTGCTAAGCAGTTGGCCAGCTACAAAGCTCAGCTCCAGCAAGTCGAGGCTGCCTTATCTGGCAATGCCGACAATGAGGATTTACTGAAACTGAAGAAAGACTTACAGGTAAGAACTTGAGGGTAGGTGAAACATCAGGGTCTCTTACAAGATTTTATCTTTTTTATCTTTCCTAAATATTTGTCCTGCAACAAAAATAGACAGTTGGTGGGTTAGTTGCTTTCATTACCCATAGCTTGATATACTCATGGTAGATTTAGTTTGGAAAAACCCAAAGTATGGCCTATTTTAAGTCTACTTTTTGGATTAGTAAGAAAGGTGTATTACTATCCACAGCAAATTTTTTTTTCTATAAACTTTGTCCAGAGAGGTGAAAGATATGCCAGTGCTGTCTTTACTATGTGCTGGGTTTTAATTTTTTTTTAAATTAAGCATTGCTCAAAGTCATTATTTTTTTTGCTTTTACTAATGTTGAAGCCTGATGGTTTAGCTTACCATGGTGTTCTTACTGAGTTCTCAAATAACTTGATCCAGAACCTGCTTACTCATTAAATGCATTGCAGTGTTAAAAACTTTGGAGTGTAGTTCTGTATTCCTTGTGCATCTGAGTCTTGATTGTGTTTCCACATAAGAAAGGAAGAGAGTTGTGTTTTTCATTTGTCACGAGAGCACAGTGTGTTCCTAACAGCTAAAACCCTTCTCTGGTCCTTGGGATGTGGTTTAGTGACAGGAAGGCCACCAGCCTAATTTTAAATGTATGAGTGGTCTTTAGATTGTTATTCATATAAAGACACATTGGCATATAGCAAATCCCAGCAGTGCTGTTAAAATCTGTCATGAGAGTGCAAGATGCTGCTTCATTTCTGTTGTGGATTGCTTTAGCCATCAGGTGTAAAAAGATATAAAACTACCCAGTGCAAGGTTCAGTGACCACTGCTCTGTATGGAAATCACAGTAATGAATTGGGGCTTCAAAACCAAAACACAAGCAGTGCCTCCAAACAGTGATCTTTAGAATTCCTTTAAAACTGCAAAGGCTTTGTGCCCACAAGGCACTTTATAGATCATCTGAATGTGCTCTGTTGTACACTGTTAAAAGCATGTGTATATTTTTATATTTTTAAAATGCACAGCAAAACCCATTTGGGATGATATTTCCGATACCAACACGACCTCGGCTTTGATATGCAGAGATCATTGATGTGAAAGGACAACTTGCAAACTTTTTAATAAAAGCTTTCTGCACAGAATGGGGAAGATCTTTACACTTTCGTCCCCAAAAGGTTTGCTATCCGTATGTTCCACCTTGAAAATGACATAATGTTTTGCAGACTTGATAGATGCCAACTAAGCAAACAGCTGTAAGAGTGGGTTTGATGCATCAGTGTCCCAACTAAACAGCTTTTTGTCTGTTCAAAAAGATGGTTACTGTGTTACTGGGACATCCTTTTCCTATTATAAATACTGATGCATTTTGTATGCTTAGATTATTCAAGATTAAATATTAGAAGAAATTGTTAGAAGTACTTAGCTTTTTGCTTTCTGGTTCACCAAAGCATTTCTAGGACTGTTTGTGCACCCAAGAACTAAACTTACCTTTTCTAGGATTGATGGCAGCTGTCCTCTTCTGTAATTGGAGATGAGATCTGTGGGTGTTGTGCTCTGGAGTGTGGAGCTCTGTCTGGCTTTGTGAAGACCAGTTGGTCAGGAAAAATCTTGGCAAACTAAGTAGTGTTCCCTGTGGGTCACACCTCCTTATCACGGGGATGTGGCACCAAGCCATGTTGTTCAACCTGTTTGGCTGTACTGAGCTGCTGTGGTAGTCCAAGTCCTGCCCAGAAATTTTCTTGGAATGAATTCATCTCTTAAAGACTTGAGAACTGTCTCATGGCTTGCAGTAAAATTAATGTCTCTGTGTTGTGAGCTGAGCATTATGGTATGTGGATATCAGATGAAGATTTTTACCAAAAGTTTGATTATTTTAGTAGCCTGGTGTGTAAGGGGCTTTATTAAATTCAGAGGATTCTTGGTAGACTTGTCTGAGACTATTCACATCCAAGTTCTAGAATAAGCATCTCTGAGGCAAGAATTAGTCAACAGTTTGGTGTTATGGTAGTTGCAATACCTGAAACACTTGTTTTCAGGAGTGCCTTGTGCCTGCTGTGATGTATTTGACCTGCTTAGAGAGATACTTGTCTCAAGCCTCCTGGATGTGCAGAATACAGCTACCTGTATGTTGAGGAATAGTTTGGGATTTTGTACCTGGGAGGGAAAATTAGGCTAATGCTGTATGTTCTCAAATTAGGTAACTTGATAATCAAAATCTGTTGTGCTTCAGCTGTGGTATTAGGAAAATGGTGAGCTAAGTAGTAGAAGTAATTGTGTGTCCCTGTGCTCACAGTTGCTACTGATTGTGCTCACTGGAGTACTTATTAACCAGCAGCTCCTCCAAAGCAAAGAGCAAAACTTTTATTAGCTGTTGGAAATTCAGACATTAGCATGCTGCAGCAGAAACAAATTGTTAGGCCTTTGATGCTAGTTATATATAGTTTATCAGATGAAAGTGCATGTAAGCTTATGATGTGTTAACTTATTGGGAAGTGTTTACAGTCCTTTAGGTTCTCAAGGGATGATGAACAGCTCCTTTACTGCATTTTCCTGAGTCTTTATGTGCCCATAGCTGGAGTAAGATGTGAAACGGGGAGGAGAGTTCAGGCTTTGAAGGCTGCCTGTAACCCTCCCTTGACTTAAATGTTTACTGTTTGTTAGGAGAGTGACAGTGGTTCATGCTGAGGTACTTGAACTGAAGAATTTTTCTTCTTTAGGACTGACAGAGTTTCTTTGCATTATACTGAAGGTTTACGTGGCCCTTTAGGTGCTGTCTCCTTTGACTTTTAACCCAAGTGAAATCCAAGAGAGGTCTTGATTGCTTAGTCTTTAATGTAACATTTATACAGGAAATTGGGAGAGGTTTTTGCAAGCTCCTGCTTGCAAATGAATAATGTGTAAAGGAACTGGGAAATTTTGTTACTCTGTCATCTTGAATTAGCAAGGGAAGGCCTGACCTGAAATCTCAAAGTCAGGGAACTTAGGAAAAAAACAAACACTTCTATCAAAATGACCTAAGGAAACCAGTTCATTAGTGTGCACCTGGATGCTTTCTAGCAAAATGAGAGGGCTTCACAGCTTGCAGAGTGCTCTGCCACCCTGGCTCTAGGTGCTACAGTTCAGCCAACGAGAGAGATGGTAGAAAAATAATAGGGCTACTTTTTGAAAATTGGAGGAGGGCATGGGCAACTTTACAGCAGTACAGTGAGGACCGTACATATTTTTATCTACAATTGCAATTAATGNCAAAATGAGAGGGCTTCACAGCTTGCAGAGTGCTCTGCCACCCTGGCTCTAGGTGCTACAGTTCAGCCAATGAGAGAGATGCTAGAAAAATAATAGGGCTACTTTTTGAAAATTGGAGGAGGGCATGGGCAACTTTACAGCAATACAGTGAGGATACATATTTTTATCTACAATTACAATTAATGAATTTAATTAAATTATTAAAAAACCAAAGCGAGTGTAATTCACACATCAGCAATGACTATAATACAGTAACTTAAAAAAAAATCCAAACCAAAACCAGTAAGCTTGGGGTAAAAATATGCTTGGTAAGAGGAATTTGAAAAATTATTCCTTGTGGGTTTTTTGTCTTTTATAGGAAGTCATAGAGTTAACCAAAGATCTCCTTTCAACACAACCTTCGGAAACTCTCGCGAGTTCGGACAGTTCCGCGTCCGCCCTGCCCAGTCACTCGTGGAAGGTTGGGGACAGGTGTATGGCCATATGGAGTGAGGATGGACAGTAAGTGTAGAAAACTTCTCTAACAGTTACATGAAATAGTTCAATGGTAAGAGACTTTCATTCAGTTTGAATTGAGCAGGGTGACTAAAAGCAAAAAGCAATTATGAAATAAATGTGGTATTAAGTGTTCTTGGACTGATTATGAAAGGTCAGTAGTTTAGGTAGCAAAGAGATGGGGGGCCCTTTTTTTCACTAACCTTCTAAAAGTGGGGTAGCTTTTGTAAATTACCATCTTCTGGTGTAATAAATGGTAGATGGAAAGAGTTGGTCAGTTAGCACAGTCTTTTGTAAAGCTTTTGGGGCATGTAGTTCATAATTTGTCATTGCATTCATATATGTGTGTCACTGATTACTGTGAAGAAAAATTCGTGCTGTATCTCAGTTTGGGCCTCTAATTGGAAATTAATTTTCAATTTTTAATTGAAAATGCTGAGTCTGGCTATAAAATAACTATGTAATGTAACTATAGAATTAATCAACCTTTTGGGTTTGGTCTCATATATTATCCTGTGTACTTCTGGGAACCCAAGCAAATCATTCTGACTCCATAAACTTCAAAATAAACATTTAGAAATTACTTTTCATACTGCAAATGTGTAACTGTTGCAGCTTTAAGAAAACTGCTTATGCAGGACCACTATCACAATTGTTACCACTCAGAGAGAGGCTCTACTATTGGATGAACAAGCTTCTCTTAACAATGTAGTAACCATGTAAAGATTTTTGGCATAGCTGTTGATGTCTTAAGTAGAAAACTAATCTAAAAGTAAACAATTCTTCTGTTTATTAATGACTAAAATGTTTTTGTGTTAGAACTTAAAAACTGAATCTCTTAGTCTTGGGTCACCATTGGGTCATTCTTTTTGGTCTGATCCCTTGGTTACAGAATCAGAGCATGGGGAAGAGAGTGTCAGAGTGCTCATGGAAATGCATCTTATTGGACTTTATTGTTCTGCTTTTTTTAGAAGACCCTTCTTCTGTTGCAGCATTTCTTAAGTGAGCAGTGTTTCATAAAGAGCTAGCCAGACTTTTGGGTTTTCGTGTGTTAGCACCTAACTCAACTCAAGATGTTGACCCACTGAAAACACACAAGAAATTAATTTAGTAAATGCTGATTGGAATACAGTCTATGAAACATTTCCTTTTTTTCTTCTGTTTGCTCTAGATATAGCCTTTTACCCCTAAGTTAGACACAGTTATTTAAAATATTTTTGGAAATGTCTTTTTTTTTTTTAAATTTTTCACATTTTGAGGTCAGTTTGACCAAAGTGTTTCATACACATAAATATGAAATGGACTGATTACTGTGAAAATTTCAAAATTGCTGTTTCAAATCAACAAGAAAACTTTTAAGCTTTAAAGTGTTGAAGTGGGAATGTTTTGAAAGCTTCAGTTTTTCTTAATTCTTTGTCTTATGGAGAAAAATGGAACCAAAGCTTTGCACTTCTGAGCTGACATTTTTCTAAAACTCCTCAATGAATTCTGTGAATGCAGCATTTTTTTTTCTATCCCATGACCTGCCAGAACTAAAACCAAATCAGGATAGCTGATTAGATTGGCCCCAGCATTAATCATTAGTTGTGATTGCTGTGAGGGCATTGCTTGTTGAAGCTAAAGGTCAAATACAGCAGATTCCAGTCTCTGTACCTGTGTCCCTTTGACCTTAAGACAATAATCTCTTGGTTTGATTTGTGTATTGCCCCTGAAAATGAAGGCTGGTATCTGCATATTTTTCACTTAGTGGCATTAGCTGGCTGATGTAGGTGTTGAAGGGCTGAGTATTAAAGCTTTACTCACATGCTTACAGCCATGATATCTTTACAGGTGTTACGAAGCTGAGATTGAAGAAATAGATGAGGAGAACGGAACAGCTGCAGTTACATTTGCTGGATATGGCAATGCTGAAGTCACACCTCTGTTCAACCTCAAGCCTGTGGAAGAGGGAAGGAAAGCAAAAGAGGACAGTGGCAACAAACCCATGTCCAAGTAAGTAATACACAGATGGAAGTCTGAATGCTGCTTTGTGGGTTGGTTTTGGGTTGTTTTTTCTTTTTCTCCCTCAGCTGTAAAAATTGCTTAATGAAATAGGTGGTTGTTTTGGTTTCTTTTTGTTTTAAATTTGCATTTACTTAGTATCCTGCTATGTCTTAACACAGAAAGGTATTTGTAAGGACTCAAAACTTTTTTTTTTTTATTTTGGGAAAAAAAAAAAGGTAAACAAGTTCTTCAGAGTTTGTTATAGCCAGTGATCCCTTCCCTAAAAGGTCGTTCTGAGGATGCTGCATTTGTGGCATAGATGGACTCTTTCAACTTCCTTATCTTCACTGAAGTAATCTTTGTCCTTTTCCTTCCATCCCTGTCCAATAATTGGTAGCATCAGAGTCCTGCAGACCTCCAGAAAAGTTTGGGCTTTTCACTCCAGTGGGTTATTCACACTTTCCAAACCCGAGATGTTTCTGAAATGTAGAAGTGCTGACAGGTCCCATTTCACCCAGAAATGAACTGCACCCAATCCCATGGGTTGCTGTGTTTGGCATGGGCTCCTCAGGTGTGCTTGGTGGTTGTTGTTATGCCAAGTACATAAATAATAAGGTAATGCTTATTAATGGAAAGATTAGGTTTGGATTCTTAGGTTTATGGGATTTTTTTTTTTATTACCTCCTAGAAATGGTGAATATTTACAAGCTTTATTTCTGTAATTTACTTCTGGAAAACTAATGTGCATGTCTGTTTTACAGTCAGATTTTAGTTTGTTACAGGAAGAGGCACAAACATAAAATGTGGGGTTTGTTTTTTTTCCCTTTTCTCCAGAAAAGAGATGATAGCCCAGCAGCGAGAGTATAAAAAGAAGAAAGCTTTGAAAAAAGCTCAGAGAATTAAAGAACTTGAACAGGAACGAGAGGACCAGAAAGTCAAGTGGCAACAGTTTAACAACAGAGCCTATTCTAAAAACAAAAAAGGCCAGGTTTGTTTACTTTTGTCTGTCTTTTGTTTACTGTACTTCTGTGCAGTACCTTGGGAGACAAAAGAAAGTGGTTTTTAAAGGGATGCAACTTGGGGATTTGGGTGTCTTTGGGATTCTGAAGTGTGCATTTTTGTATTTTGTGCACTTCAAATGCCTGGTTTTTTACTGGATTGTTTTAGAGGAGTGCTGCTCCTAAGAGCATGAGCTTGCACTTGGCTGGGAGAACTAGGCTTGCATCAGTTGCCAGCTGGTGCTTGTTGGAGCCAAGAACCTGAGGGTCCCTCTAAACCTCCAAGTCTGGCTTCTTGCTGTGTTCATGACCCAGGAGACACAGTGCTGAGGACGTGCCCTGGAACAGCAAGTGTAGGGCAAAACAGGTAGCACGGACATGAAGTCTCACTCCATTTCTGTCATGGCTTGAGCAAGAGCTGCCAGACATAGTGGTAAAACTCCAGTCTTCCTTTTGAGCAATTATTAGAGATGCCCTTATGAGAGGTGAATTTTATTCCTTATTAGCCTGACCTGGAATCCTCAGTACCACAATCACATCCAGTACTGAGGTACCAGAAGTTCCCAGCCCCATTGCTTCACTCAGTGAGAACACATCACAGCTGGGCTGGCTGTTAGAAAGTGTCCCCATCTGTAGGGCAAAAGTTGAGAATGTTGAAGCACTTCAGATGGTAATGATTGCTTGTGGGGTTTTTTTGTGTGTGGTTGTTTTTTGTTTGTTTGTTTTTTGGTGGTTTTTTGGTTTGTTTTTTTTGTTTGTTTGGTTTGGTTTTTTTTGTAAAATCCAGCTGGTAATTATTCAGAAATGGTCTTTTCTGTTTTATTTCCAGGTGAAAAGGAGTATTTTTGCTTCCCCTGAGAGCGTAACTGGCAAGGTTGGCGTTGGAACATGTGGAATTGCAGACAAACCCATGACACAGTATCAAGATACCTCTAAATATAATGTCAGGCATCTGATGCCTCAGTAACAGGTGGAAAAGGTGGAACTTCATCTCTGCAGGGCTTTACACTTACCTTTTTATCATTATATTTTTCTAAAAGTAAATTATTTGTTGGCACATAGTGAGTAGTCCATTTTGTCACCATCACTTTGGCTTCAGCTGATTTGAGCCTTAAATCTCCACCTATTGATTTGAGCCCCTCCCAACCATTAAACTTTTTGTAGCAGGTAAACATTCATGAACTGCTCTTGCTGTTACTTTCAAAGCAGTATTTGTCTGCAGCTTTGACTCTTTCATTCATACCAGTAGTGAAGGGTTTGGTATTTTTTTCCCTTCAAAAAAAGTGGTGGTATAAAAATGGCACCTTAAGAGCCTCCCTGGTTTCTGTAGTCACGGTGCTGTCTGTGACACACTCAGCATTCCAGAGCTGCTGCAGCTCTGGGAGAGAGCTGACATGTCACATGGAATCGCTAAGGAAGTTTAAATAACTCCCTTACAAATCCACTGCAGATCAGTTTGTACAGCTGTAAATGAGGGCAGAACAGGGCTGATAGGATCTTTAGTACTAATGATCACTTATGTTCTAGAAACAATAAATTTGACTTAATTCCAGTCCAAATTTCTTGCACTTGAATTTAAGCAGAGGAGATGCTGTTTCTTGTTGGTTGTTTTTGTTTGTTTGTTTGTTTTATAAATACTCATCAAATTATAATAGGAAGTTAATGAAATGTAACCAGAAAACCATAGGACAAGGAACTGTACTTGAGTCCCCACCCATCCCCAGGGATCAGAGCTGGTGCTGTGGAAAGGAGCTATCCTGTCCTCCCTTGTAGATCCTGTAGGTGTGTTGGTACAGTCACAGACCTGCTGGTACAGTCACAGCAGTGACAACCTGGGCCCCCATCCAGACGAGGAGAACCACGGCGCAGCAGATGCCAATGCCAAGATCCCACTTAGTTAGTTGTGAGTGAGTAAAGGTTAGTTGGGAGTTTGTCCTTTCATAACTGACTGGCCCTAGTGTCCATTGTACCTTCAGCTGTATTACAGTGCTGCTGAGCCCCCTCAGTTTTCTTCAGGAATCCACGTGTAAAAGCTCTTGCTTTTTTGTACTCTCTGTGATTTGCTTTCCTCTGTTCCTTGTCTCGCACTTACGGTAGTGACGCCACCTCTGAACCCGTAATGTGTTGAAAGAAGTTAATGGGTAGCCCTGTATACAATGTAGATATTATTTTTGTAAAATCTAGGGCTGAGTTAATGGACAAGAGTACATCAGCTATTTCCCCCATTAAATAAAATGTGTGTCTTGTCCATTAACCCTGACCATTATTTCCCTGTATATTATGTTAATGTAGCTCATTTTGTAATTTGTTAACTAGATCAGGTCACGTCAGCAATTGTTGATGCACTGATTGGTGGAAATGTCCATCAGTTACCTGAGTCACAACTCAAGCTAAACTCTACAAGCAGTAGCTTAGAATCCATACATAGAAAAAGGTTCTTCCTGTAATGGGAGAAGGTGATTTTTATGAATACAAAGTGTGTTAATTTCAGTTTTGTATGTTTAACTTTTATTAAATAAAGTGTTTAAAATCTGCTGGATATATTTGGTGAAGTGGAATTATTCATGGGGGGAGGATAATGGTAAATCATCAGGACAGAGTGCAGCAGAATCTGCTGGACAGAATGTAATATGCAGAAGTGGCTCTGAAGTACAACACACTGCAAGATGAAGTAGGTGTAGCTTAATTCTTAATTCCTTATCTTCACTGGTAGCAGGAGGGTTAAATTTTCTTTTGCATAGAAAACATCTCAAGAATAGAATCATCTGCTTTTTAGAAAGGGAGTTTGTACTGCAGCCTGCAGCTACAAACACGTGTCCCAGCAGTGACATTAACTAGGTGACAGCTCAGTGCTGAGGAAGGTCACCTGTCGTCTTTCACAGGTGGCTGTGATACAGTGTCCCTTTCACTTATCCAAAAGGAGCATCTTGAAGTCAGAGCTGACACATGCTAAAGCAGGCAGAACTGGAGTTTTCAGGAAGCCTATTCTGAACTCCACCTGTTCTTATAACAGGAAATAGTCTTTGGAAAAGAAGGCTCAATCCATACCTGACATGAGCTACATCTGCTTATCTCTAATGTAATAAATACAATCAATAGACCGTCCCAGGGCTATTTATTTGTTCACTAACCCTGGAGAGCAATTGAGTGAGTCATTAGAGCACAATGGGTGGTGTGAGCCTCCCCTGCAAGGGACAGTCCAGGCCAAGTTGTTTTAGGTGAACCTTTCAAAAAATTTAGCAAAATTTGTACCTTTCCACTGAGTAATTTACTGTCGCCTCTTGTAACGGGGCTGCCTCATGAACGCCACTGCAACTCTTCTGTTGGGCACTGCAAAGAAGTGCTGAAAGAAAGTTTTGCTTGGCTTTTTCCTGAAACCCCTTACATGGAGTCAGTGAATGAGATCATTGTGCCTGGGGTGGTCCAATCTATGAAGAGAAAACATCTTGAGAACAACTTATATGAACAAAACAGCTGCCCCACCAAAACTGCTGTGTTGGCCACGCAGCCATTCCTTATAGCACATCAAGTGTTTCTATGCTCTTGCCTCATCTGCAGGATGGGCCAGTTCATTGTAATCTGGCTTTGGAACACAGCCTTAGTAAAGTGGCTTGAGAAACTCATGCAATAAAAATAAATCTTGCGTGAAGCAATGCTGGTAATTGCCAAAACACAAGAGTTCCTTATATTACAAATTCTGAGTTGACTTGAAATGTGGCTGATGGTGTTTTAGTTGGTTGGGGGCTTTTTTCCAATTTATTTTCCAGTTTTATTAACTGGTCTAGACAGCAAGAAGCCTGGGAATTCATGCTCTGCATTGGGCCTTTGCACACAAATTACCCCAGTGCCAGCAAATCCTGATACAGGCAGAGAGTACTTAAAAACATTGAAATGACAGGGAAAGCTACTGTAAAAGTAGAGTTCAAACCCCCCAAGCCATAGACATGGAAAAGATATTTGTCAGAGAATAGAGATTTGTGCCTGTCAGATAAGGATATTGTACAAAATGACCAGTTTGGGCTGCATGTTTCCTCTTCAACCATTTCCTACAAGGCCTTACTTTTATCTAGTACAGCCTCAGTCCTCACTGTGGAAATTAAACCAGTATAAACTTGACTCAGATCTAGGATTGCCCCAGTCAGTTTAAGTATTTAGAAGTCTCAACATGAGACTTCTAAATACTTAAACTGAAATTTCATGAAATTCTCATGGTCATAGCAATCCATTTCTCTTTTGCCTTCCCAGTGAGTGCTGTGTCATTTATGTAGCTGCTTGGTCTCACAGGTTTGTAAATACAAAAAGGGACTTTACCTTTTGCAGAGAGGGCTGCAATTCAGTAGTGGAGATGTTTAGGAAACAAAACCTACAGCAAACTTCTGTGCTTCCCTTTGAGGTTCTGCTCACCTGCAGCAGCTGTGGTAGGGCAATAACCACTCTCTTTGCAAAAGTTACACGAAGAGTGAGGTTGCTGAAAACATTCCTGGGCCAGGCCCAAGAGAAGGATTGCTGCCTGGCAGCTGGTGCTGTTCTTTGCATTGCAATTTGTCCAATCTTTATCTGGGCTCTAAAAACCCTCACTTAGATGGTAAAATAAGGAGGGACATTTGCACTGGGATGTTGGTGCCACCTACCCAAGCCAGTTCTGGTCTTGAGCTGAAGGCTCTGCTACATAAAAGCACTTGCATTGCCTCCTTCTGTAAAGCAACTCCCTTTCTACACTGAACTCACCTCACACCGACTCCTTGGTCTGTACAGAAGTGCAAAGCCTTCCCACAGAGGGTGCTGACTGAAAAAGTCTTGCTCTCACATAGACTGAAAGGTGCTGTTACTTCCCAAAGAGACATTATCCATGAGGAATATGAGTGATGCTGCATTTAACACCTTACCTGTCTGAGTGACCTGCTGAACTGGGATTTCCTGGGGTGATGGATACTATTTTGTACAGTTATCCACCACTCTGGGATAGGATAGAGCTTTTGTATTTCCCCATCAAGCCTTCCAGGAGGAGATCCAAAACAATTGTTTTGAGACATATTTTTGCAAGGGGATTAAATGGAAAGAATTTCCTAACCTTAGCTGAATGGAGCATTAGCAAGAGCACAGGTAGCCCAAGTCATGGCCTAGGCCTGTGTACATTTTAACTAGAAACCACAATATTAAAACCACCATAAAATGCTTTAAATTCCTTCATGGCTTATTCTGCTTTGCTGCAACATCCCTCAAGATCAAAATTAATCCTTGCTGAAGCTGTATCCTTGCTGTGTTAAAATAAAGCTTCATCACATGTCTGCAGCACAGCAGTCGGCAAGCCAAGATGTTGGATGACTTGCTAAAGGCCAAACTACCCAGCTCACCATACCACTTGCTCCAGGCCTCACTGGGGTACTACAAACTAAGGGGCTGATTTTTTCCAGTGTGATAAAAATAAATTACATTTCACTCCTTTGACCTGCACCAGCCAGGCCAGCAGCACCATGTGACTCAACTGTTCAGCTCCCTATGAGCCCACACCTCGAAGGACACGTCCACCCTTCTCAGAGGCTGCTCAGCAATCCCCAATCCTTGACGTTTTTGAAGGGATCTCAACACATGCATGTTGTGAGACAACTCTAGTTTGAGCAGCACCCCAAACAGAACCCTCCATAGGAGGTATTCAGTACCACAGCCACAACACCAGCACCCACAGAGTCCCTGCTTGTGCCTCTGCCTAACAACTGCACAGATCAGTCCTCTTGCAGGAGGAAATGAGCAGAGAAGCAGAGGCCAGTGCTGGTGTATTAATCCCAGTTAATCAACCTGCCTTTCAGTGAAAGGAAAACTTTGTCTGTACTGACACCACTCTCCTGTATTCATCCTCCCAAATGTCACTCAGATGTGTTGGCACATTTCAAGAAGATGTGACAGCACATCAGTGTTTTCTAGGTATTTTGTGTGGACTGGGGAACAGAGGGGCAGAAGGACACACTCCTCTTCCCCGAGGGTCCCCAAGACAATTCAGAGATTGCATTGCTGATGCACAGGAGTTTCAGTCACTATCAAGTCACGGAATTTCTCACTCACCGGACAATGTGTCCATGGGAAAAAGCCCAGGAAAGAAAATAGGAGTTTATTCTGCTTTTATGTAATTTTTCATTGTTACCACCTCCCTAACCTCAGACTGAAGTCCTGTTTTTTACCATTCTCTTCCAGGAGGTGACCTTGATTTCTCTCTCCAATGATGCATGTTTGGTGTCAGAAAAAATGCCACAAGAAAAGCTTACGATCCTGGGTGGGGAGGAAAGAGAACAACTATCTCCAGTTAGGGCACCCAACGGATCCCACCTCCACTGAAGCCAAATGTTTCACCCATTCCAACAGGGCAGCACAACAAACAGGGAACAGCGAGTACAAGAGAACAAAGCAGAAAAGCAGGAGGCCGGAGCTCACAGACAGTAGCAAACAAGCAAACAAACAGACAAAAGGAAAACACAATCACCAACCCCAGAAAATGATAAGTCTGTCTAGTTAACCCCCTTTCTATTGACCTACAGATTTCTTGAGACAGACAGACGTGAGACCACCTTCGTCACTGACATGCTGCTAATGGAACGGACATTAAAATGACCTTCAAGTGACAACTCGGCACAGGATAACCGTGACAAATGCAGCCAGATAGTCATCTCCACCTTGTCTGCAGACACGAGATGACATTCCGTAATACCCTTGTGTCAAAAGCAGGAAAATGCTGGATGGTCTTTTTAATGGGTTTGTCTGTAGCAAAGAGACCCACTGGGGATCTAATTTACAGAGGGAGGACTTGACAGAATGAGCTTACGAGGGAGCTGTGCGTGCGTGTGCATGCGTGCCTACTGCATGGGAAGGCTGCCTCAGGAAAGTGCATCCAATTCTGCTTTTACAGGGAAAGTCACCATATTCTTGTAAAATTATAGCAGCTTCTCTAAAAACTGGTCATCTTGAACACTGCAACACAAGAGACCAGAACAGCAAAGGGAGATTTGAGGAGGATGGCAGCTGTGTGAGGTGAGAAAAGCAGAGTCCACAAAGCAGAAATAAAGCAGGGCAGGACAACCTTGAAAGGCCAGAGAAATATTTCCATCACATAAGAAATTATCAAAACTCTAGCTGAAATCTGCTAGGATCTGCTACAAAGAACCCACCAGCACCAGAGCAACCAACCCCAGGTCTTTGGAGTTATTAGAAAGGTTCTTGGTTTTGTTTTCTTCCTCGACCTCCCCCTGGCTGGACCACTGCTGCTGGCTGAGCAGTCAGGCAGGTGGCTGGTGATGGAAGTTCATCTCCTGTGACATTTTCCCCATTTACTTGCACTTGAGATCAGGACCCTTTTGAGACCACAACACTAGAAAAGGTAGGAGATACCAAACTGCCCCAGAGCATTACAAACAAACATTTCAAATGCATTTATTCCAACCATAGACATGTCACTGTTTTATACCAACTAGGAGAGCACGGCCATTCTCCATCCCTTGAACTTCAGGGCTTCTCAGCTGTTGTATTGCTTTCCCAAGTGGGCATTTAACACAAACAGGAATAACAGGAAAGTGGAGGTGCTGTGACAGCTACGGAAAAGGGCTCATAAATAAATAAATCCAGCTGGCATCCAACTGCTCAGCACCAGCACTGGCAGTTGTCAACACTTCCAAGGAGAATAATAATGAATAAATAAGTAAGACCTTGCTAGAGCTGAAGTTTCCTACTTTTCACCACTCTACAGACTGTTTCAAGCCTTGTGTCATCCAGAGATCATACAGACCCCAAACGTAAATCCAAGCAGCATTTCTTCTTTCAAAGCCCTAGGGCTCCATTTGTAACCTAGAGCTCAATTCACTCTGTGGCAGACTCCTGCTCCTGCCAGGTAACCTCCCAGAAAGAAGAGCAGATGGACTGAGACACTGGATTACATGCACACAAGTGAAAACACGTTTAACAACTGCAACCAGATGCAAACTTAGTAAGCAAATTAATTTTAAAAAATCCAGACTGGAGAGAAATCATTCATTACAGCCATGGAAAGATTATATCTCTACTCAAGCATGTTTGTTGTGCCTCTTACAGGGAATGACACATTTTGGAGAGTGGGGGAAACATCAGAGTATTTAAACACAGGCAACTTATCACAGTGCAGAAGTCTACATGAGACTCGCTCAGGATGTCACCGCAGGACCGAAGGGCACAAGAAGAACAGCAGTTGGCTGAAGTGACAGGAATGACCAAGATGGAAGAACACAACTCATTTCAGATACAGAAATGTTTAATGGCGTTAAAGTGCTACTTTAATGGGGACCATATGCTAACATTTAAACACAATTCCACTGCACTGCTAAATATGGTTGTCTTTATTTTTTTACTTTATTTTACCTCTTTTTACCCAACCCTATCTAAAACAATAAAATAAAATCTAAAGGACTGAAATTAACAACCCATTCAAATCAGCAATAAGTTATGAATTTTATAAAGCATTTTTTCCTCTTTTTTCCTTAGTAGTGAGGGGTAATTAAATTACTTAAGGATATACAAAGTTTCAAACAATGCCATAGGTGAAGACTCTATTAAGGTTTTTAAAACTTGGAAAACAAAATAATCCTGGCCATTAAAAAGACAAAAATAAAAAAGCAAAGCCCTCAAAGTGCAGGTTAGAATGCTTGTCTTGGAGAAAATTAGAAAACATTCGCTATAACAGCTCTTAACAGCACCTGCACAGATAAGGTGGCAAGGCCCTTGGGAACAGGACGTGCAGTCAAAACGTTACATTAACATGAGAGACGTGCTGAGCTTAACTAGGTTAACTACTGGACTGGAACTTCAAAAGTCAGCAAAGGGAATGATTCTAAAAAGAAAACTGAAGAAACCCCCACCAAACCTGGCCTCTTCCAGCTTAGCACAGCCTTCATCCATTGTGTGCACGGCAAAAAAAGGATCTTTGCATTTCATTGGGTCAAGTGCTTCATCAAAACAGAGATCTTTTCATGGCATAAATTCATATAAAAGACATCTAAGGTTTCATATGGACAAGCTCTAAAAAGATGCATCAGACTTGGGGTGTTTTCCCTCCCAACACATTTACAAATGTTTATCAAAAAATCACTTCAAATAAAAAGGTCATAGTGGCTCAGTATCTGGGCATGACTGTCTGGTGTGTCACCTCTCGAGTGCTGGTTTCGTTCTGCCCTCAGCTGGCCGTGTGCCTGTGAGGGGCACACATCTACCGGGGACCTGCTGGCGCTGGCACAGCCCCAGGCCTGACAGCCCGCCCTGTGCTGGTAGATTACAGGTGTGTACCTCTCGCTTTAGGCACGCTTCAGAGGTACTCACTGTTTAAATGATGTCCAACAGAAAGCTGAGTTGAATGGTGTTCTCCCCTGAACATCGCTGCCCCTCTCCCTCTGGGCACAGAATGAGACCTTCATCATTATCGTCACTGTTATCCCTAGGCTACGTAAGCCTTCTTAGATTTCCTGGTACATTATGACAGCATTAGATTGTGGTAAACTGGAGGATACAGTCCTTTCAGGACCACAAAAGCTCTTCAGAAGGGCCTAAACTAGGTTGTTCAATCTGAATGCAGTGTAACAAATTTTGACATTTCTCAGATCTCATGACAGAAAGAGAGGGATGAGTTTCTAGTATCCTCTTTCAAACAATTTCAAATAAATTCAAAACAAAGTGTTTCATCACTAAGGTCTAGATCCAGGTCCCACAGAAACAAACGGATTTCATTGACTGCAAAGGGACTAGTATTTGGCCTAACTTTTTGCCAGCAGAGAAATTGGGATTGGTAACATGACCAAATGAACAAATATGGGTTTCTGGGGAGGCTTCCTTTACCCAAAAAGCTTTATATACAGGTCTCTCCAGGCCTAGCTGTCAATATGTCAATTCTGAAAGAGGATACTGGCATCTAGGACCCAGTTTGATCATCCCAGTGAAATCATTCACCCTGCACTGTTGTCTCACTTGGTTCTAGGAAGCAAACGAGAGCTTGACACTGGCGCTGGAGTAACCCTCATCACTCCCAATACTCTGCAAGCTGCTGTGATCATCAATGTCACTGATGCTGGTTGTGCTGATATTGTCCACTTCTCCATGGGAGAACTCTGTGCTTTCAACGTCCACTTCAATCTCTTCTAGAAAGGGAAATGAGAAATGCACACAGGTTAGCACTGCACACCCAACTGCCCCCTTCATGCCAGCGAGCTCCTGGGACTCCCCCAACACAGGGAATGAAGCAGTCATCTGGCAGGTTCCCCCTGGAATGGGATGGGCTGTGGTCATGATTTATGAAAAGACTAATACCAGCTTGGAGGTTTTTGTAGGGATTTGGCAAAGGGGCTTCACTCCTCCACATGCCAGCCACACCACCAGCATAGCTGAGCCACCCCACAGACTGAGCTTGTCCCACTACCTCTTTCTTTGGATCTCTAATACCCCAGTGTCAGAAAAAAAGAAGAAATAGATAAAATTGAGTGCAAGAGAAAAAATGGAGCATGAAGTTAACCCTAAAGATTCTAGTTGCTTAACAGTATATTGCCAAAGCCAGGACCACACACAATTTCAATGAATTACCATGGGAATCTGGGTTACTCTCACACATGCTCAGTGGATTTTGGAACAGACATCTTGTTTTTAAGAAAGACTTAAAAAGCAAAGATCTGATTAACCAGGTATCTTGGTTCCCATATTGTTCAGGAATTTTCCAAAGGATTTTTGTTTTAAACTACAGACTCACACCCAATTATCCATCATCTTCTGGTCTGTCAGTAAATATCAAACCATCTATTGTGCCTAATGTTCTGTCCACTGCAGGGATATTTTTAAAAAGGAAGTCATCTTAATTCAGTTAGCCATTCAGATATATCTAGCCAGTTTTGACTGAAGAGATGAACTCAATGGGAAGTTTGGTAGGGGGGCTGGGGGGTAGGTGTGTGAAACATTGGTTCCAGTCTCGTTAATATCTTCTTACATTTCCCTCTTTGTGTTGCCAAGAGATTCAGCGGACCAAAAATCACAGTGAGCATCTCAACTTTACCACCTCTTTCAATGCCACGGAAATCAGATCAAGTTGACAGCAACAATTCTTCTAGACTTAGAACTCATGCAAAATACTAAACTCTCCATATGTATGTGTGTGTATGTGCCTGTGTGTGAGCACAATCAGCAACCTAAACATCAAAGGCCATGAGAAGGGGAAACTGAGAGATAAGAAATGGATGAATCTCATTCTCTCACTTCAGAGGCCTGGCAATTGTTGCTGACCTGGTTCAGCAACACCCACCTCGCTCCGAGTCCGAGTGATCCGAGGAAATGGTAGATCCAATGCTGTCCATTCGTATTCGCTCTATCTCCTGAGGACCCTGTAGTTGTTCCAGTCTTCTCTTTAGGAATCTTTGTTCTCGTTCCAGGTTCTCAAGCTGGTGTTGGCTTCTCCTCTCAGCCTCTTCAAGTTTCTGACATGATAAAATATAACTCAGTAATTGCTTTTATCCTTTTCTCCTTCCCTCCCACCTCCACTGCCCTGCCACCTGCCTTGCTTAGACCTTCCCAGTCCCAGAAGGATTCAAGCTACAAGTGCCCTGAGCCAAGCTGCCTCGCACAATGCCTGCTCCCCACATCTTCCCACCTCTCAGGCCCTGATAAATCATACCCATTAGTACAAAGAGTCTCTGAGGACTGAGCCTCTCCAGGGGAAACGCTGTGAATTGCAGGAGTCCGTGGCTCATTCCACCCGGGGTCTGGCACCTGCATTACCGCCTCTGCCCACGCAGGGGCCTCAAACCCCCAAACCGATCCACTCAGGGCTTCTTACGAGCTGCTCCAACATGAAAACGTGGCCCGCGAGTTCTGTGTTCCTTACTGCATGGTTTAGAAGGATTTCTCAGAAACAGTTTTCTATTCAGTGAGTGATTTACATAACCTACTACAGATTTCTTTGATCACAGCTGGGAAATCTACCAGGGCACTGTTCTTTGTTTCCTACAACAAGCACATTGCATAAGGAGGAGTCATTTCAGGCTAACTCTGTCCCTTTGGCAGCACTTTTCCTCCTTCATCACCCATCTTCCCTCTCTATATCCTGACCTGCAACAAAGTATTTCAGCCTCTCCCAGATACTGACAATGCTGCATTTCTTTTCACATCTCCCTTTGCTAAAAGCGGAGCTGGAAGAGCGCTGGGCTAGCTGGAAGGTTCACACATGGAACTCCAGCAAGCCAAACCTGTCTCACACTCTCATGGTTTGTGCTAATGCTTCGGCAGTGGAAACTCAGTAGCACACCAGAAAAAAAGCTGCATTTCCCATCAAAATGCAGTCACTCAGCAGTAGGTATGTTTTTCTTTAAAGATATGCATCTGTCAACAAACGACCACAATAAGGAACAAGATCCTTGCTCTTCAAATCCATAATTTTTATAGTTAAGGAGTTCATTATGGACTCTTCCAACAATGTGGCTTGTGGCAATGATAAATGGCTAACCAAGGGGGCAAGGCTAACTAGCTCTTTTTATTTATTTATTTAATTATTAACAGTGTCACTTTTCCTTCAACAGAGTTAGCTCTAGGCAGCAAGGATGAGCAATGGCATTGCACTTCCCAAGAGCCCCCGCTGAAAGCAGCAGGGAAAGGCAGCTCTTACCTTGATATGTGCTTTGGCTTTGTTGAGCAGCCCAAGCGTGGTGTGCCGGGTGCAGTCTGGTCCGAGCGGTATCAGAACTTTCAAGCGTTCTAGACACAGGCGGAGGTGAGCTCGGCTGCAAGGGGACAATAGGAGGGTCAGAGCCATGCTTTCTGCAAGGCAATGTCATTTCTTTCACTTCTGCCCCACTACGAGGTAGTTTTCAGGTGTCCCTGTTTCCACGCATCACAAGATTCCCCTCAGGTACCAGCACAGACTGCCACTGAGCTATTTACACTTCAAACATCAGCTGCTCACCAGTACTTTCATTACTGCTAACCTCTGACAGACACTGTTTATTTTCTTGCTGTCTGAACTGATAATCTGACCCATCTGGATGAGCTTTGTGCAGGGGTAAAGGCACATAGGAAAATTGTACAAGTATCTCATGGATTTCCACTCTCTCTGAGCTATTTGCTGTCTGTTTTGCTGTGAAGAACTTTTGTGAAAGCAGTTTTGAATGACTGCTACCCCCTGCATGCTTGTTCATTGCTAGCTCAGGGACATTTGCTATGAACTGACCTGAACACCTTCTTTTTGCATTAAGATTATCAGTGAAAAAAATGGTCAATTCAAAACACTGAAACAATCCCTGATGGCAATTCAAGGAGCGAGAGGCAGAGTAGTTCCCATGAACTGCACTCTTACTCCTTCCTGGGCCCAGGTCTGAAATGCTGCTAGGGGTGCAAGGTCTGTGGGAATGAGAGAAGCCAAGACCTTCCCCCGGGCAGACTTCTGACCTTGGCTCACATCTACAAAGACAGGCTCCAGCACAACAGCACTGCTGGTGATATGATCCATTTTCTGCAGAATATGGCAACATGTTCTGGGGTAAATGGTTCAGGAAGCAGTGGCAAGGCACATCATCCTCAGGCTGCAGAGGAAAACTGCTCCCACTGTCTCCTCCTCTAGATCACATATGCAGGGATGAACAGCAGATTTATGGAAAACTATCGAGTGTGGGTTGCCTTTTTCCCCTCCCTCTCTCTTTCCCAGACATTAATGATTTATGTCCAAAGTTGTCATCCCAATCAATAACACAATGACATCAGCTTTACCATTCACATGCAAGAAACACCAGTGCAAAAGACTCCTGAAAGCCTATCCCAGCCCCTGCTCATGCACAAAGAAACTGAATCTTAGCCTGATCCATCTCAATGCAGGGGAAGAAAAAAAAAAAAAAAGAAAGAAAGAAAAGGAGCATGGACAGTTCATTTCCATTTGTTTTTCAAATGCACTATTGCACCCAGTTTGAAAGGGGTGGGGGAGAGGAGTCTGTAATCAGGCAATTATGTCAGTGACAAGCAAGGATGATTAAGGGTGGAAGGGTCAGGGGTTTTGCTGATGAACTGTCAGCACAGGGGAGTGTTCACTGGCCGTGCTGTAGCTGTGAGCTCCTCACAGTTTCGACCATAAATCTCTTTACGAAGGGTTCATCATTCTGTTTCAATAACAGTCACAGGACTGCATATTACCAGCAAGAGCCTTGAAGAAAGCATGTTTTCCATTAAACATTAACAAATACAGAGGTGGGGAAAGGGAAATCATCCAAAAATCAAACTGAAAGAACAGTAATCACATCAATCTCATCTCTTACTTCTCAAGTTGCTCTAGGGCAAACCCCACTGTCATTAAACCCATATGGGTGACATGGGGGGATTTTTTCCTACCTGGAAGCCAGTTTTCAACACAGAGCTTGGTCAGGAGTGTGCACCCACTACAGGTGTTTGCCCTGTGTCCCATGATGACCGAAAGGGTAAGCAATGAAAAAGTATTGCTGGTTCACACTGGCACTACAGTTCATGTCATCCCTCGGGAGACTGGATGCTGACTTGTTGCACAGAAATGAAGAGGAGCAGGATCTTGTGGTCAAAGACATTCTGGGGTTTGAAACCAATTTTTGGATAGACTGGATGCTGACTTGTTGCACAGAAATGAAGAGGAGCAGGATCTTGTGGTCAAAGACATTCTGGGGTTTGAAACCAATTTTTGGATAGACTGGATGCTGACTTGTTGCACAGAAATGAAGAGGAGCAGGATCTTGTGGTCAAAGACATTCTGGGGTTTGAAACCAATTTTTGGACAGACTTTCTACATGGCCACACAGGCAAATCACTGAGTCAGAGCTGTCAGAGCACAGCCATCAAGCTGCAGCACAGAGCAGCATGTGTCTCCTCACAGCACAAGTATCAGCTCCAGCCACACACTTCACCTACAGATCAGCCCAAGTTAAAAACACAGATCAAGCAGAGCTCAACTCTGGGGGCTCCACCAGACTGCTACACAGCATCTGCTACAGGCAGGTACCACAGACCTGGAGGCAGCTCCCAGCCCATGGTGAAAATCAAATTATTTGTGTAACAGGAAAAAAAGTTTGGGGAATCAACATCTAACCAGTGGCAAAGACATCACAGACACTCCCGAATGCAGAGAGAAATGGACAACACATCTACAGCCTGAGCTTTGGGCTGATTCTCAGCACTGTGTTTTACCAGGAACTGGGAAGGTGCTGCACCAGGAACTGCAATTCCTGGAACCAGTGATCAGCTTCGGATAGGAGCAAGCACTGGCTGGATTGCTGAGACAGCGATCAAAAGGGTGGCACTGATCTGCCACGTCAAAAGCTGGGTTATGTGTAGACTGAACAAGATCAACCCTGTTAAGCACCTGAAAGCTACAGGCAAAGGTCCAGCCATGTAATAAAACCCCAGACACTTGAAAACCTTCCCATTGTGCCCCAGGACCACAGTTGAGTGAAGATGGTTACTGCTTGTCCCAGGCTCATGCAGATCATTTTCAGAGAAGCCACTCCTGCCCGTGGCCCTGCTGGCTGCTGGCCAAAGGCTGTGCCTGCAGCAGGGGTGATGGCCTGTGCCAGCACACCAGGCATCAGGAGGGGCCACCTGCCTGGGACACGAGGGTGGTATGAGCTGATAAGCTCACAACAGTACATAGCACGGCTCGGGCTGCAAGCACACTGCAGGGGCAGGTGGTGTTGGCTGAGCTAAGGCAGGCTTCAAAGAGGTTTGACCAAAGCCGTTACTTCTGTGCTGCCACTGGATTTTCCCCGTTTTGCACTCCAAGCTGAGCCACACTGGGATAGGAAGGAGCAACCAAGCCTGCAAACTGTCCTGGCATGTGAGCACGTTGCTTTCCTTCAGAGAGATTCAACTAAACAACTTCCCCAGCTGTCACCCCTCTGCACCATTCAATACCTTCCTTACCTTTTTATTTTTAAAATCTAACCCAATCACAGTCCCTGACCTCTCTTAACTTCCAACAGCCCCAGTGGACCATGATGGGTTCTTAAACCGCAGAGCACACACTGCAGGTCTGACAGACTGGGGGGTGCATCAGAAATAAAGCTCCAGAGCCCTGGGAGGAGATGAAGTCACTGCTCACTGAACTAGATGCTGCACAGAGGGCTATGGTCTAGCTGACAAAATGGTGATCGGTCAAAGTTTGAACTCGATGGTCTTGAAAGTCTTTTCCAACCTAAATGATTTTGTGATTCTTTGAAAACCATCACAGAAGACTTAGCTAAAAGACCATTTCAGAGAGAAAGCAATCACAAAGCCATTAATCTTTCTTAGTGAGTCCTGGAGCTGCCCCATGGCAGCTGTAATTCCACAGGTCAGGCCATGATGCCAGTGTCTTTTCCCCTTGTTTACCTGGACTCTGTTGCAACGTGGCTTTGACAACGCTGAGGACTCTTGTTTTCAATGAAAATAGCAGCATTGTGCAGCCTCCAGACAGAGCCAGACGGCTTTCCATGTAAACCACTGGATTATGCCAATATTTGACGCATCTGCCAATATCTAGAAAAACAAGTCTAAAAGCCCATATTGTTATGTAACAGAGGAACAAGGCAGGCTTGGTGCAAAGGGCTGCTGCCTCTCGCTCTCTTGATCCTGAGGAAGACAGAGGATGACAGAAGGAGAATTCCAGTTTCAGCAGAGGCCGAAGCTTTTGCATGCTAGCTGCAGGGGAGATGGGAAAAGCTGGAGCCCTTCCTTCTGCTAAAGTGGGGAAAAAATCAGGCTCTCACAGCAGCATCCTGAGCACATTGTAGATGCTTGATGTGTTGATAGAGAAATCTGTGAAGGATTTGAAAGAAGGAGGCTCTCCACTTTCCCAAGGGATGAGCCTGGTCCCCTCTTCCTGCTCAGCTTGATGAGAGGGAAAACTCCTGTTTAAGATTCCCATAGTGGGGGGGCATCGGATGGCCAAAAAAGGAGTAAAACACCTGAGAGATTTCAGAAACCCAGAGCCAAACACAAGCCCCTTTTCAAAGAGCTGAGGATCACCCTTTATCTTGTTTCACCTGGCCACTCTGGCTAGGACAGAACCCCTCTGTTACTCGTGCTTCCTCCCCTGTGTGGGGCCAGGAAGAGACTAGAAGCAAATTTCTCTGGGATGTGGAGGGCAAGCAGGGCAAGGTTGCTCTCTCTTCTCTGCCAGGAGCTACAATGGGCCAGGAGACTGAAGCAGAAGAAGGATGAAAAAGCCCAGCAGCTCCATAGCCCCTCCAGCAGATCCATAAGCTGTGGAAGGCTGCATGTGGAGGAAGGGAGTGCTGGCCCTTGAAATGGCAGCCCCAGTGCTGCTCACTGGGCACCTGCTGTTCTCCCTGCTTTCCCTTTGTGACTGTGCAAGAGTTTCTGACTGTATCTGGATTATCTGACTGTATCTGGATTATCTACTTCTACCCCCAGCTCCCCCCCAAGGTCCTCTGTCCTGAGCCTGTGTCGGAGGGGAGCCTGGCTCTTGCTCTGTGCAGCCCCCCCTTGCACTTGGCTCTGTCTGGCTGCAGAGGGCTGTAATTTCACAGCCTGCTCTCCTCTCCAGCTCCCAATGACATCACCCACTCTGATTATATAAAGCACAGGGAGGAAGCCTTTATTTATGCGTGCTTTTTGCTCACAGCTTCAGCTGTCTCAGTGTACAACACACATGCAAATCCCACTGCAGGAACTGGGCTCTCTTTTGCCTGAATCAAAACTGCACTGCAGAAAAAGGTGTGGGTGCAAAAAAAGGTCTCTGTTTCCTTCCCCCACACCTCTGAATACATTTTTGAGGAGTTTGGGTAGGAATCAACCTCGCACAACACTGCACCATAGCAAGCTGGGCACAAAGCCACCAGCTTCCTCCCTGCCTGGGAAGTCCCCAGAGAGCTGAGGGACCTGTCCTGGCAGCTCCCAGCCCTGTATCTGCTGGTCACAAAGTGGCTACATGGGGGCTGGAAACCTAACCCCCTAACCATGCCTGACAGGGTCCCTGCAAGGGCCAGCCCAGGGCCATAAGGCCACTGGCAGTTTGCCCTCCTGGGCCCTGGTGGGCTCAGCCAAGGCCCTGTGCAGCCCCTGACAAGGGGTGTCCCCCACCGCCTGCTCCATCCTCCTCTGGTCAGTGCTGCAGAAACGCTGCAGACACGAGCCATCCCTGAACGTTAACACTGCCAGAGAGACAGCAGCTTCTTTGCCAGAAGTGCTTTGGGATTTTTGCAGGGCTCTTGCCAACTTCCACCATGGGCAGATCGATGGAAACTGAGAAAAGAAAGTTTCTCTGCTGAGGAGTCAGGCAAACACGCGCACGCTCAGCTCTGGAGCAGCAGGTTTACGAGACTCAGCACTATCCCCCCATCAGACACTGCTCAGAGACTTTGCTGAATCAAGGCCTGAACATCTGCAAAACACACACACACACACAGACACACACACACAAACTCTTCCCCATCTTTAAAAGATCAAGCCTCCCTCCCAGCAGGAAATGACCAACTCGCCTCCAGCAGCAGCTCAAAATGCTGAATTCTTAATTTTGTATGTTGAAAGAAGGGAGCATCTGAGGGAAAAGAAAAGCATTTCCCAGATATTTTTGTACTTATGCCTCCAGGTCTATAGGGCTTGAATTCAACAGTGGATTTAAGCATGTGCTCAACATTAGGAATATGCTCAAGTTCCACTGAGGCTACATCAGACACTTGATCTTTGTGAGATGTTAAAAAAATAGAACCAAACCAAAAGAAGCACCAAAAGAACCAGAAGAAGGAGGACCCTAACGTGGAGAAGGACATTATCATATGTCTCCCACTTCCCTCAAAGCCTTTTCAAAGTCAAATCTAATTTAACCCTGAAATTAGAAACCACCAACTTTGTTTGGATTTCAGAGCCTAACAGATTGTCTAAAAAATTCAGGAGGGATCACTGGTTAAAGAAAGCAATTCCTGGAGAAACACATGTGACCTCACATCAATAATTCACTGTACGAGAATGATTTTGAGATAAAAGTAATGAGAAACACATGCAAAAACCACAGGGCAGGGAAAATACGCTTTCCTTCTAAAAGCAATTCGCAGGTCAGAGGCTGCTTAATTCCAACAGCCATCACATGACTTGATGTTTTTCCTTACTCTGCCCCTGACTCCCAGCCCAGCCCTCTCAGCGAGGTATCTGCTCCCTGCTTTACTGAGCGCTTGTCTCCAGCGAGAGAAGAGGCTTTCCCAAGCCCCTGGCTGCAGGCTGGGGGAGGCAGGAGCGGGCTGGGGGAGGCAGGAGCGGGCTGGGGAGGCAGGAGCAGGCTGGGGGAGGCAGGAGCGGGCTGGGGAGGTAGGAGTGGGCTGGGGAGGCAGGAGAGGGCTGGGGGAGGCAGGAGAGGGCTGGGGGAGGCAGGAGGGGGCTGAGCCCCGCTCCGGTGCTGCTGCTCACTGCAGCGCTTATGCAACTGCTGCGAGCCCCGTGGCCGCGCAGCAGCGCTGCGGTGGCGCCCGGCCAGCCTGCAATAAACACACCGCACCCGCTCACCCTGACTCCACGGGGCACCACGGACACGTTTCACAAGGAAAGCCGACTCACAAATACACGGCTGAAAGTTAATATTCTCCACCTGAGCTGTGAAAACGCTCGCAACAAGCCTTGCTTTTGGATTTTAAATCAGATCTCTCCTCATAATTCTTTTTGTGCGCTTGCTCCCAGTCGGAAGAGGATACTTGCTCATCTGACCCTGTTTCCAGTCAATTCCTACCGATGGCTCCCTGGCATGTACGAGTATTTATATTCCAAAAGCTAATAAAATCTGCCATGAAAATTAACTAGAAAAATCCTTCATATTTTTAAATTTTTAGATGCAAAGATCTACTATTTAAAATAAACAAAGAAATGAAAATTTAAGACCGACAATAAAAAGACCTGACAACATACTATAAATAGGAGTTTAAAGGAACAAAAAAGTTCTACGAGCAACATTTTCAACCTTATCTTGACCATGTCAGGTTTGTCTGCAAAAGTTAGAGATGAACATGCGCCCAACTGTGTTCTCACATCAAGGCCAAAGGAAAAACAAACTGCAAATGATGAGATCTATGACCTAACAATGGTAAGAACAGTAATAGAAATAATAAAAAAACCCCAACCCCAAGGCAATGCAGTTTTTCAGTCACACAAATCAATGCACCTCTGCCTGGTGACAAGCCACGTACCAGGCAGATTAGGGGTGGCACAGTGCATAAGAAAGCAGAGTCGTGATTCAAGGCCATAAGTGGAAACAAAATACAAACAGCAGTGTACTGATGTACTCCACAACTGCAGCATTTTGTCCAAAGGCCACCTCAGAGACAAAACCAAAACCAGGTACCCTGGGAAAGGGAGCATCTTACCAAGCAACTGAAATACTCAGGAAAAAATGGCTGATTTTGGGGCACACAAACCCTTTTCCCCATCTGCAAAAGAAGCTGCAAGCCTTAAGGTAAGTATAAAGCAAGGGTTTTACCTGAAAATGGACTGCCCATACTCTCCACTGTACACTTTGAAAGCATCCACGCTACAAACCCTGACTGTCCCTGAGCCCTGTGTGGCCTTGCACTGCAGCATGAGTGTATGGCCACCTTAAACAGAAATTACTTCTACCCCCAACTCTTCTAGATGGGAATGCTCATCACTGATGTCAACTCTGGAAGAGTTTCAGGTTCTTGGCAAACAGAAGCTGCAAGACCAACAAACCTTGTGCCAAGTGATGTCTTGCCACCCCTGGTCCATTCCAACAAGGATCTTTCTAGCCTACTACTGCAGTCTGGATAAAGACATGCTCTCTCCACCTCCCTCTGCATCACACAGCTGTCAAAATCTCTGCATTTCATGGGTTCCTTCTGGGTATGAAATAGAATATTGTTGAGCGGGCTGTCCTAATCACGTTATGATTTTGAAGGCAAATTAATTACTTCAAGGTTTTCAAAGAGGGATGAAGGGAGGGAAAATGAAATCAAGCAGCCTCCAATCCTTTGGTGAAATATGGGAGATCTAGCTGAAAGATCTGGATTTCCTGCAGAACAGGTGTCTCCTGGGCTGCAGCATGGAGTGGTAACTGACAGTCTTGGCTGTATCTCCCAGTGCTGACCAGTCTGTTCACACTGTGCAGATGTTAAGTGCAAATCACATTGTTCAGTGAGTGCAGGGGTTGGCCTAATACACCTTGAGTTATGTGGACATGTGAGAGAGAGCATCCACTTCCAGGATTCAAAGCCACAGCACTGCAGACACAGCTGTGAACAGGACACTTCTGAAAACTTGTGAGTCCCCCCCTCATCTCAGAGAGCACTTCAGGGAGGAGGATAGCTCTCATCTCACACTGAGTCTCTACTACCTTCCTTTTCACTCTCTTCTTTGACAGCACTGTTTGCTCTGCTGTGCTATCACTAGCTGCCATCCTTCAGCCTGTCCAGGCTTTGTTTCTGTCCTCTTCTCCAAATGTCTCCTGGATTGGAAACTCTTTGGAACAAGTATACAGTTGCCAAATGCACAGACACTGAAACAGGTTCCCCTGACTGCGCTCAAAATTCCTAAATCAAGCGGACCCCAAATAATTATACTAAAGCAAAACTATAATTCTGAACTGAGGTGATATATCCAGGACTAATTTTATTCCAGCATAAATTCTGGTCCTTTGGGTCCTACTTGTTGCACATCCTGAGGTTTCCTGCTTTGAACTATAGGGCTAGAAGACAGAAGCTTGGTTTAAATGAATAAAACAATTTTTAAAAAAGAGAGACTACCTGTAATCTCATGATTTCCAAAACTAGAAAAATGTCAAAAACTTTTGAATACTGATGCTCACAGTAATAAAATGATGCCATTTTGGAAGGTGCCTCCTCCAGAATGAACTCACAGTTGCTCGGTAACACGACTGCTCATACTTTCATAACCCCTTTGATCTCCAGAGGCACCGATGAGACAGGGTTGCTTCAGCTCAGGAGAAAAAGATCAAATGCAATAACCTGGGCTTCACAATGAGAAGGTGATGAGAGCAGCATAGGTGGCCATCTGCCCAGCAGAGGAATGAAATCAATCAATGCCTGGCATTTTCTCTCACCCCCTCATTTTCATACAGATCTAACACTGACCTCACTGCCCGTCCGCCGCTTTCTCTTCCCAACTCCCAGCTCCTCTTTGTCATTCCTTTCAAGAAATTTGGACAGTTATTAAGAGATGTCAAATAGCAACAGATGCTCTGGAGCAGATTTCCCCCTGAATCTACGTACTGAGGATCTCCTATTAGCGATATTGGACATTATCAGAAAGAATTTTAATCCCTGGTGAATATAATTAATTGTATTTTAGTGTAGCACAAAAGACAATGTTACCATCTAAACCCCTTGCAGGCTGAGCTGTGCTCACAACAACATGTTAAACCCAACAGCCACCACAGGCCACAAATGCTCTACACCATGTTCTCCTTCTGACTTAAAAGCACAGCCCAGGTGCCACTGGTATGGCCACATTTAGGTAAAGATCATTTGCCACCAACTTTTCAATGTGCTGCCAGGCATGCAGGTATGGCAATTTCCTACCTTGGCCATAAGATATGGTTATAATCCTGCATTTGATATCAGGGAACACGCAAAGAAAGCTGCAAACATCAACATGCAACCCAGGCTGGTTAATTATAAAGCCCAGTCTAATAAAAACTCCATCTTTGTTAAAAGATGGTTAAAAATAGACCTGCTCTTTAAATAGCCAGCGGTGTCCTGTGCCCTGGTTCTCACTAATACCATTGTAATTATCCTTCTAGGGATACACAGTGTGCTCACAGCTGCCAAGCCAGTGCAGAGTCCTCCTGCATGCTGCCAACATGCCTGCAAAGCAGCTGTGCCATTCATCAGAAACCTGCCTCCTTGCAGAGGAGGCACTAACCTGCTTTGCTGCAATCTACGGATTTTCAGCTTTACTGCTAGAATTAGGTCACCGGCAAAGATAGCCAAGATTTTCCAAACTCTCCAGCTACTCCTGATTATCCTGTTCAGAGGTTTCCTGGCTAAGCACAATGCCTTTGAAATGAAGAGGTACTTTGGACCCCTGCAAGGCTTCTGCAGTCAGACACTGAGAAGGAGGGATGCTCTCACTCCATAACCCTTAATGGCCCCTAAAACTGCCAGGCAATGGGAAAGTTCTCCAGCTCAGATCTACTGTCACCAGGTCCTTGCAGCCTCTCAGGAAGAAATCAAAGATGGTGCACACCAGCAAACAGACGAATTAGCAAGGATCTGCAGGGACCCTTGAAGACCCATGCCTGCACTTGAGCCTGGCAGAACCTGAGGTAGCAGACAGCTGGAGAGTAGCCAGGGACTGGTCTCCTGCCTACAGGGGAAAAGCTGCCCCTGGTACACAGGGTGTCATAGCAGTAGAAGCACACACAGTACCTCAAAGCCTCTGACTCTTTGCAATGCTGCTGAAACAGACCTTGGACTTTGGTGCCTTTCAAATACAGGCAGGTTTCAAACTTGTACTTTCATTAACCAGCTGAACAAAGCAAGCATTTGCTTTATAAGACAGACATTTGTACATCATTGAAAGAGTAAAGGATGTTATTAACTTGTTATTTGGGAAAACATATTTCTTGTTTTTAAAATCCTGAGTGGGAAATTTGTCAATAACCAGAACAAATTCTTATCTGGTACTAGAAGTTCTTTTTGTCATTAACATAATTTAAAAAATTACACAGGTAAGTTATAGCCACTAAGAATTTTTTCCATCCCATGCACGGGATGGAAAAATTCATATTTTCTGAAGCTTACCTCATGAAATAAAATTTCTAACGAAAGTATATTCTAAGAATGTGACCATTTGACATACTTGTTTACACAAAATCTTTTATGCCAGAAGGAAAGCATGTGCTCTTCATCTAATATCTCTTCACACTGTGAGAAATATTTAAGGAGTCATCAAATATCTACTGTACCTTTCAGGTATAGAGGGCATACATCTGGAACAAGGGAAGCAGTGCATGTAATTTCACCTTGTAAAATTATTTTAAATTTAACCTCAAACTTCCCAGGGAAAATGAATTACCAGCCAAGGTCATTCTTTGATGTATGTTTGGAAAAAATGCAGTAGGAAGGAGAACTTAAGAGATCCTAGCAGTACTTTTCCTACTGGATAAGGATTTTTGCAGAGAAAAACCAGGAATACTGTATTTCAAGAGGCTAGGAGTTGGCTAACATTAGGTGACAAATGGTTTTAACTCAAGTTACCTATACTTGTTACTCAGGAGGGGAGCCTGAACAGAGCATAGCTCCCAGCACACTGACAGCATGTGAGTGTGAGCCATGTCCTGAACTCACACATACAGAGGTACCAGGAAAACAATTAGTTTTTGAAAGGAGGCACCAGAGACCATGAAAACACACCTTGCCTCTGTTTCGCTGGTGTGATGTGCTAATACAAACTCTTTCTCAATACAGTTCTTCCAAAGAGGAGCCAAGTTTATCACCTGGAAAATTAAAACAACATAAACTTCAGGGGGAAGGAACAACACAAACCCCTGCCCTTTCCCTTTAACTGGGCACCTTCCTTATATTTTCTTTCTTTCCTGTAGGAGTGTGTGAAGGCAAAGAGATGTAAGATGGCTCAAACCTCAAACAAGGAAAAAGCATGGAGCTGCCTGCTTGGAAACAACTTCCCTGGGCTGGAAGCAAGACAAAATGTATCTGTAAGACATGCAAATTGCCCCATTTCCTTCAGCTCAACTAAAAAATTTCTAGTGCTTTCAATAGGGCTCAAAAATCATTATATTAAGCACAGGACATTCTACCTAGTGAACTTTTGATCAGCTGGAGAAGACCATTATGACCCCTGTCTGGGTCTTCAATGCCACAAATGGATACAAATTTGATTCCCCAAACCAAGAACAGCTGTAGCTGAGTAAACTAACATTTGTAGGAGGATTAGCTGCCTTACGCTTGCTGACCCTGTATCTTCCCAGCAGGAAAAGGGTTAGGACCCCACTTGGAACAAACCAGACACTGGTTCATGGCTGGTTCAAACCAGACAAGGTTCATGGCTTGTTTTGGAAAGAAAAATTATTTTAAAAGACAAAGAAAAAGAGAGAGGAGTTGGAACACCTACTCCTCTGGTTTGGTGGAAACTGGTTTCCATTTGCTCTGCTATCAGAGCAGTATTAAGAAAATAACCACATGACTTTACAGAAATACCTGCAGCAGCACCACTTTATAATCACAATCCCACCTTCCTTCCTAGCTTCTTTTGTAGTGCTTATGTCATTCTCAGGGCCTCATGAACTTAGGCAAGATTCACTACTGCTTCATCAATCAGATATTTTGTTTCCTCTGTTGCATCCCACCCAGGGATGACTCCTCCTTGGTTTCACAAAACACTACTGTTAAAAACCATAGCTAAAAAAAACAACAAAAAAGGTAATTTTCTCCAAACACAATTCATCTAAAGAGAGCCTGTGGTGGGTTTCCTCAGCATGAGAACCAAACTACAAACCAGAAGGATGAACTTTCTGACTTTCCTAGTGCTGTGCTAGCCAGAAGCTGGCAGAGCTTACAGGCACTTTCAGGAAGGGCAAAGTAGCAAACTGGAGATGACATTTCCACAAGCAGGAAAGGGTTATGCAGCAGGCAAGACCTTTAAGTGAGAATCAGACCTGTCCACAGATAGCTTGCATGACCCCAGGTAAATCCTTCAGGAACTGAAGTATGCACCTCTCATCCACAAAATGGAGCTAATCCTAATTCCTTCATGCAGTACTGCACAGCCATAGCTACTCTTGGTTTTCAGGTGCTCATGTAGCTGAGCAATGACAAAGGTGTGGGAAGAGCCAAGAGACTAGGATTCTCTGGGAAGCCAATTCATCCAGCTTTCTCTGGGAGGTAATAAGGCTCAGAGTACAGCATGGCCACATTTCCCAAAATGGATCAGTAATTCCTCACTACTCCATATATGCAACAAAAATGTATCTGAGGTCTTCTGTTATCTCTGACCCAAGAAATTCTCAAGATGGAATTTCAAAGGAGTTTAGTCATAATCAGGAAGACAAGATGAAGGCTGTATTGTTGACACTGCAATCATGCAGTCATAAAACTTTTTACTTTAAATCCTTTAGTTTCTGATGTCCTACTGTTAATCCCATTATGGTTTAGGCCCCATACAAAAATATACACCACAGTAGTTCAGACATCACACTATTTTAAAAAACAACACTTATATGGGATGCTTCCTCTTCTTTCTGTTTTTTAAATACAAAGGTTACACTGGCTCATTGGTTTTATGTGGGGGGTAGGAAACAACTCTGGGTGCTGGGCTGCCCCGAGTACCACCAGAATCGCAGGGCAGATCAAAAGCATTGGCAAGATTAATAATATTTTTCACTTTTAAGTAACAGAACAATTAAAAAAAGAAAAAGCTCCTTTGAAATGAAAAAATAAAAAATCCTTTAAGAACCTCATACAATTTGCTTTCCCTGGATGGCTGAGGGAAAGCACAAGCCAGTGCTGTCTGCACAGACCTGGGAGCCAGCCTGGAGGGCTTATGGGAGTCCCCTGCTTGTGTACCACAGCTTTCCACTCTGACAGCTGCTGAACACTTCCAGTGTGCCCAACACACAGCACAAGCCCCTTCCCATTCTGCTCTTTCCCCACCACGTGTACTCTTTGCAGAGATCACCACAACACACAACTCAAAGAAACTCCAAGAGACACTCATGACTCTGGAGAGCCTTCACGTTTTCCTGAAGTATATGGCACTAGATACAAGATTTTGCTTCTCCTCTCCTTTTGCAATCCCTTCACTAAAATGCATCCCCATATGTGCTTTTTCCAGTGAATACCAAGCCTGTAAGCTGCTTCTCCAAGCCAAGAAAAGTTTAAAAGAGGTCACACCACGGAGAACAGGCTCTGCACATTTCCTAAGAGGGTCATATCATGTAAAATGTCCATGGGAGTTGAAGTGTTCCCATCAGTTTCCCACTTTTTTTGGCATCGAAGCTGCTCTTTGGGTTAGGTGAAGTGGGAAACGCATGCATTGGAAAAAGAAAAGATCCATGTATTTTGTTCCCCACATTGGCCTATCTCAGCCAGAACTCCTCAGCATACTTTGAGGGTCTAACAGAGTGATTCTTGCTAGGAAAGTTGACTGCTATATTCAGCATTTGGGACTCTTCACACTCACAGAGGCACTCAGCTTTGCACAGCTTTTTTTCTTCCCTTGAACAATGCTGAAATAATTTTCTTCTTACTCAGACATTAGACAAAACTTTCTAGCAGTAACCACAGTTAATCAGGGCAATAGGCTGCACTGTTTCCCTATGCAATCCTGCTGTCAAATGCTTTTAAGGCCATGCTAGATTGGCACCTGCCAGCAAAGTTTTAGATGGAGCTTATCCTGCCTTGGGATGAGGGCAGCAAATGAGAGCTGCAGGCCCCTCTCAGCCCCATCCCTGACAGCTTCAGAAAACTTCAGAAACAACAGAAATCTGAAGAACACAGTTTCTTGCTCTCCTTTAGATACAGGGCCTGAGCCAGCTGCAGGGGCAGGGTGCTGAGTCTCCATAAACCTCTCTGAGGTTTGACCTGGGTGACAGAGTAGAAGATCTGCTCCAGAGTGGCAGCTGCAGCTGGCTAAGGGCATTAATGCCATGCGTGTAGGAGCAAGCAGGCAAAGTAAAAGGGAGGATCTTGAGGCACCTGCAAGGCACTGTTTCCATTAGCAGAATGAGACAGCTCCCTGCCGTGCAGGTTGGCAAGGAAAGACCAGGAGCAAAGCAAACAACAGGAGGGATTGCAGGGAAGAGGAACCCCCCACCCAAACTGCTGAAACCGGCTGCACCCCAGCAAGCTCCGCAGTTACACAGCTGCAAACTTGGGAAAGGGCAGACAGCTCTGAGGAGCGCCAGGATCCACTCCATGAGAAACACTGGAAACAAACACAGATCAAAGGGAAACACCAAGCTGTATACACAGCTGGGGCTGTCTTCCCCTGCTGAAAAGAGAAGGGCACGTAGCTTTTAACTGCAAGCTCTTTGTGAGTGCTTGCACGTAAGCGTGCATCTGGGCAAACGCGCGCACTCGCCCCACGCTCGGCCTCCTGGCATTGCCGAGTGTAGCTAATGAATGGTATTTCCAGGCTGTAGGGAAGATTCCCACACAGCTGGGCAAAACCTGACTGGGCAACCCACAACTCAACCCACCCCAGGGAACAAGGCCAAATAGGTGGAAATAAAAGACTGGGGAGATACAAAGGAAACTCTGTTTTAGCCTCTGATTTCTACAATAAACCAGCCGCACTGCTCCTCCTTCTAGAATGACTCATTTGAACAATTTCATTGAGTTTCCAGAAGGAGCAGAAAAATTCCCATCTAAGGGCTGGGCTTTGGCCATGTGGAATTAGAATGAATTACCCAACTTTTCAGCAGGTTGTGTCTTTAAGTAGTACTGTAAAGTCTCTCCTGAGAGGAAAATGTGGAGGACACATTGCCCAGAACTTCCTGGGAGAGCCAAAGCAATCCCTCCTGCACAATCCAGCTCTGAGAGAAAGAGGAGATGAACACACTGCAGTAGAACATGGACATGCTGGCAGCTTCCTGTTGGCTTCCTTGGCTGACCAGGCTCTTCAAGGCTAGTGACAGCCACAGTGGGCTCCTCAGGGTTGATCTCACCTCTGAACCTTCCTGTTCTGTTCCTTTTCTTTCCTTGTATGCTCACAGGGAGATCCTCCCAAACACAAATAAGTAGCAAAATCAAGTCTGGCATCAACTACCTTTCTACATATCCCTCCTGATGGTTGCATGGCTTTGCCAGCCTTCACCCATGTGGAAGGGTCCTTGCCCTTTTACTACAAACACACCCACTTAATCATGAGAAGAGCAGTGTCTATCAAGTGCCCTCCTTTTGTTTTTGCATTATTCACTTTTTGGAGAGTAAGGAACCCTTGGCACTGCCCCCCAAATGACTCGGCATAACTACAGCACTGTAGAGACAACCAGAGAGGAGCAACAACTGCCCAAGTGAAGGAGCAAGTATTCACCCGAGAGCCATTAAGAGCTGTGCTTCTAAATGATTCAGATGCTTTTAGATATTCCACCCTGGCTCAGCAACCAGACAACTCAGAGATAGCAGCCTGCCCTTGACTTTGCAAGCATGACTAAATTTTGTGCAGCTGTTTACTACCTACCACGATAAAAACCACACCCTCACCATAGGAACTGCTATCAGCCTGGACCATGTGTGAACCCACCGATACCATGCACAGAGTCTGCTTCTACAAAAATAATGCTGCATTTCAAACTCATGTCCTGTTTCCACTGGTGGCTTCATGAATAAGCTTTTCTGTACCAATCCTCCTTTCCCTCAGCCCCTCCTGTGCAGAAACCCTTGTACAGACAGTTACAAGATCATTCTGTAACTGCTACATCCCCTTTCCTGCCTCACCTTTTGTGAGTTGAACATGCTCATTTGCAAAATCTCCCATTCACAGCAATCTGTTCTTCATCCTGAGCCTCATAAGTACTGAACTCCCAGGCAAAAAAAAAAAAAAAAAAAAAAAAAAAGAAAAAAGAGAAAAAAACATCCATGCTTTGCAAGAGCTTTTCATTTTCCCCCTAAATAAGTCATGTTGCTTTATGAATGTACTCTCAAAGGTAAATAATTAACAGGCAAGAGGGACAGAAAATCTTATTACATGGCTAATGGGAAGTGATGCTCAGGCAGCAGTGTGCCCATGAAGTATAGCTTCAAAAGACAGCCCCTAGGCCTTCTTAATGGAACATTGGGCTGAAAACCTGACTCATGCAGGGATTCCTCTGCACTCCTCCAGACTCAGACAAATCCAAAATCTTCATCTGAGATTCAGCCTGCATCTAACAGACTCAAGTCTGTTTCACCTCTGAAAAACAGGATACTGCAATTCTGCACAGGCACTGTATGGAATAACCACAAGAGCACTAGGCAGAGATGATCTGTATTTCCACTCAAATTCAAACTCCCAAGGACAGAAGGAATACTGGTAGATTACACCATCTACTGCTATGTTCTGCCATGCCCTTGACATAGCCCTGTCCATGTTATCCACTTGTTTCATGTAAGGAAAATTCCCGACCCTTGGTTTCACATTGCTTATTTAATTGTTTTATGGTTTTCTCATGCACTGTTTGGGAGGAAACCTGAGAGGTCTGTTTGCCCACAGTTATGCAAACTACTCAGGGTGACCAGCACCATTTGCAGCCAGGCAAGAACCACAGCAATTGCAAGATGAAGCCCTTCTCTCCTTTCCCAGACAAGGTTGTGAACACCTGTCACACCCTAGCATTTACCATCACAGCACCCAAAACTAGGAGTCAGACCACACTGTTGCCTCCCAGAGCAGCAAATGTGCCTACACTTTGTGTCCCTCTTCTCTTTCCTTATGGGAGGAGGTGTCAAGCAGCACCTCCTGGCCCTGGTCAGCACTGAGGGGACAGAAGGACACTGAGAGGGACAAAAGGAGAGAGCAGGAAGTTTTGAAGGAAGGTGGGATAAGGGAAACTTGTGTGAAGGAGAGAAAAGGTAAGCAACCAGCCGGAGATGTGGATCAATGAAGCAAAGGACTGGGTCAATGCAAACTTGTCCCTGCTCCTTTCCTTCATCCAGGCACAAGCTCTGTGCACATTTCTGCTTCTCACCTGGCTGAGGTCACACCAAGAGACACCTGAGGGTGACCCCTTCTTCCCATCTTCCCTTGCAATGTAAGGTTAGAGGTTATCAAAGCTGTCATACTTTGGTAAAAATGGGCCACATACAGCAAAGAGAACAAGAGCATGTTTCCTTCATTTCCTACCCCACTTCCTTAGGTTATTACAAGTCTGCATGGGCTACATTATTACATGTACCAGATGTAGATCCACACATACAACTCCAACTTCTGCCCCAAGAGTAAAAGGTCCTGAAATTTGTGGTTAACAGGTGATCTGTTTCAAAATTATGTTCCTATTACCTCATCTTCCCTACAGCAGAAATTCCCAACTGGCTTTTAGCTAGCAATGCTTTCAGGCCCATGAGCAATGCTAGTCACTTGAACAAGAAAAGTTTTTACATCAGGACTGCTGGCTCTCAGCACCTCAAAAAGCACCCTGGAAAAAAAAAAAAAACAGCAAGCCTGCAAAGTCTCCAGAGATCCATTTAGGAGAGAGATGGTAAGTACAGAGCCATGACATGACTGAAAATGGAGCCAGGAAAGCTGAATGCTTGACTTCCTACTTGGGACCAGAGGTCCAAGCTCGCTGATTAGAGAGGGCATTTGCCCAGTCTTTATAATTTTTTGAGGACAGCCATAAATATACAGAACTGGATGTGGTTCAGCCTAAAAACAAAACTATGGCAATGCACCCAAGCAGAAATCTGAGGATGTAAGTTTGGGAAGAGATTCAGGAATCAAAGCTGGCAATGATGCACTCCAAATCAGACTGGTGACCTCTGATTTGGTGCAGAGACCTGACTGCAGAGAATGTTTCTTTCAAAGATGGGGGTTTCCTCTCAAGCCTCCCTCCTGGGAGGCAGGACGACGAAAGGATTCTCAGCATCAGACCATTATGACAAGGCCAAGCAGATTGTGCTGACAATTCTTTCTACACCACGGGAGAAAAACACATCAGAAAGTGCCCCAAACTCATCTTAGTTGAGAAGGGCTTTGTGATAAATATCTGTTTCTGAAAAATGGCTTATAACAGTGATGTTATTATGCGACATTGTTGAAACAAAAACATTTTTCTTTGTGACAGTTTATCCAAAATAGTAATATTGTTCTTTTTCCTCTTCTTTCTTCAACAGCTATTGGATTCCTAAGGGAGGTGCAGAGATCTGGGAGCAGAAAGGATGATAGGCATGCATACATTCTTCACTGCATCACTTTGAATAAAAAATAAATCATATTGAAACTAGAAATTCCTATATGAGCAGTACTTAAGGACTTGAAATGAAATGTGGATCACTTTGTTTCCTTCAAATCTTGGCATGGAGACTAACTGTCCCTTTGCAGCAGCTGTACTCAGAGTTCAGAATGTTCAGCAATCCAGCCAATGTGAAACAAAGCCTTTGCAGACTTTCAGTTGTAACTGAATCAAAATGCTGCTTCTGCCCAAGAAGGCACTTTGCATGAGCAAGTGTGGTGATCAGCCTTCCCCAGTGTTACACCAGTGACCAGCGAGTTCTCAGAGCAATGCAAAGAGATAGCAAAAGGCAGACTGACACTAAATAATGCTGGCTGAGCCTGAATGTACCCAGAAAGAACAGCTCTCTGACAGCCTTACTCCAAAAACCACCAGCTTTACCCTCTCCAGGTTAAGCAAAAACAGCAACAGCACTGTAATAAGTTATCCAGAACTCCTGAAACAGAGAAACATGCTGCAGCTCTGTTGAAAATTGTTAGTCCCAGCTGAAAACAGAGGCATCTGTCATCCAAACAACAGAGTTGAAGACAGCTAACTACCTCCAGCTCTTGTTCCACACTGGCCTTGGAGACAGGAGAGTTTAGCTACAGTTCCCACAAGGAGCAAGTTGGATCAGTGCATGCTCTGACCTTTGGATGTGTCAAAGAAAGATGCATGCTCAGCTGTGTTGGACACAGTTTGACTGCTGCAAGTAACATCACAGGCTCCAAGTTTTATTAATGAGGAAAACAATATGTACTGTCAACATTTGCTACATGAAGTTAGCATGAAAACAAAGCCCACTCCAGAGAACAAATGAAATTTACTGGATTAGTTTCTTGTTCCAGCTCTCCTGATAAATAGCACTGAACTCAACACCACATTGATTAGGTGGTTCAAGACAAACACTGATCAGATTGCCTTGGCAAGTATATATAGCACTACAAAAGCACAATCATCCTTGTCTATTCAGAGTAGCAAGGATTCACCATACTTTCATTTCCCTTCCTTCTATCTTTCCCAGCCTAGACAGCTTGTCTGCACTACTTAAAAGCCCTACTTTAAAAGCTTTTCCTAAGACACACTCAAAGCCCTTATTCCAAAGAAACAGAACCAAACTGTGCAAGTGCTGCAGAGCCACGGAAGGCCCCCAAGTTTCAGTGCAAGCTGACCCAGGTCATTGTTCTCTCCTCAACTTTCAGTAGGGTTTTTTTTTTTTTATCTTATCCACTACCTCAGATAGGCAACCGAGCACAACAGTCAGCTCTGGGCGAGAAACCGCCTTGGAGAACCCTTCTGCAATAAACAGTCTCTCACGTCAAAGAAAGAATGGGTGAGGAACCACAAGATGGGGAATTCTGGTAAGAGTCAGGCTAAAAACCACAGTACTTGATCCTTGCTATGTGTTTGTCTTCTTTGCTTCTGATCATCTTAAAAGATATCAGAGAGAAAGGATGTTACACCACTTCACTCTGTGCTTTTACACGAAACAAACTTTCAGCAACTTGGTTTAGAAGTTTGTCTCCTTTAGACTTTTTCCTTTTTCTTTCTAAATGATGTAGTTTTGCAAAGCCACAAATTCTGCAAGATCTTCAGAAAATTCTATTTTCAGTGATCCTGAAGCCTCTTTACCTCCTTGATCTATCTTTTGTTTGAACTGAATTATTATTACCATAAGAAAAATACGCTCTCATAACTCATTCTTTACCCAATTACTCAGCTTTGTTTTCCTTCCTTCTGCTGTATTACAAAGCAATCATCATCAAAACCTAATAGAACAATGTATTATCTACAGAAAAATACTGGTGGTTTTTTTGTTTTTTATGTTTTAAATCTGATCAACAGCATTACAAAACTCTTTCTTGTTCTGTCAGGAGACATAACTTTTCTGACAGATATCACTGCTGTATTGGTCTACCAGAACTGCCACTTCACAGAGCAGCAGGATGTCACCTCAGAGCTGTGTGTCCTCTCTCAATACCGCACTGACCACATCCTCCTAACATTAGCATGTGTCTAAAATGTTCACAGACAACAGCTAGCACCACTATCTGTATAACACACAACATTACCTTTAGCCTGAATTTCAGTTGTTATCCTTTTTGAGAGAATATTACACTTGAAAACTTCATCTTTCAGTCACAAACTTTATCTTGTTTTCTTTCAGAAAATGATGAAGTGTTGCTTACACATCAGGTTTTTTGGTAGGCGTGTTAAAGGACTGAAAAATATCATTTTAGTTACATATTGCAGCAGATGAGAAGAATGCTGGTTTCTTGTTTAAATGCAAGCTATGACTCATCCTGAGCAGAGATAAACTGAAACACATACCCATTAAATAAAATTTTTCAGTGTGAGGATTAATGACAGATAATAAGTATAAATTAACTTTAATCTTTTACAACAAACAAAGTCCCTTATATAAATGTCACTGCAATCTTTTCAAATAAAAAAACCTAAATCAAAGCCAGAAGAGGAGTCATTTAAATATTACAGCTAATGTTTGGTACCAAATCAAACAGCTCCTTAGCAGAACCAATGGAGTGTTCTGGAGTGAAATATTTTCAAGCAGTAGACCTTAAAAAATTGCTTTAATATTTTAAAATATATTTTTGGGGGGTTTTCTACATTAAAGGGGTACACATTAAAACATCAACAGCTCTGCAATACCACTATTCAAAAAGGAGAAGAGCATTTCGTTTTACTAATATTCTCTTGCTACTGCTTGAAACAAACTCTGTGTAATTGTTGAATGGGTTAAACCAAAATTTAACTGAACATAAGAAGACTGCTATTCACAGACAAGAAGAGAAAAAACCAGAGTCAGAGACCTAATAGTGGACAATTTTGAAAATTATAGTGCGTGTCAATAATAGAGATAACAGTGAGATTCAGAAGGAATAATCTCAAATAATAGGGAAAATGAGCACCTGTCAGCCACAAAACCATTAGTATCAGGGCTTTTATATTTGCAACAGTTAAGTCTGGAGACACTGACAAACTTAACAACACAGCAAATGAAACATGGAGCTGGGGAACACAGAAAGCAATCCCCCTCTCTCAGAAAACACTGCTGTGGAGTTTGAAAATAAATGCTTCCAGTATGGAACTCGCTGCCCAAATCACTGGTAATGAACACTGCAAACACAACAAAGGCACCACAGCATCTAGCTGGGTTTGCAGATGTGAGTAGCTGATCAAGCCATAGCATCTGCATCAAGGGACAGACAATCCCAAACCAGGAACTGACCAAAGTTCCCAGATACAGGCGTTTGCCTGTCCAGAGCACCCAATGGGATCAAACGTGTGCCCTTCCCAGAAGGATGAAAACCAAAGGCTTGTAAAACCATGTCTGGGACAGACCTGGAATACAGCGCCCCGGAATGGGAAGCCCTGGAGGAAAGACCTTGCTGAGAAGGCTGATGGTTAGGAATCTTCAGCCTGGAGCAGGTGGGGACTAAGGAGAATAATAGACTCTAATAAAAGGAGAGGAAGAGAGAGATATTACACCAACTGAAAATGGAAGGGCAAATTCTGCAGCAATCAAACACCTTGTCAATATTCAGGAAAAGGAGGCATAAGGGGAAGCTCAAGTAATAACACTCCTCTCACAAGTAACTCTTCTTGACATGCTAGTCAATAGTCAATCCTTATGGTATCCCCACCTCAGATAATATAACTGTCCTCAGTTAAAGACAGGGAATCAAGGCAGAAACTTCCTCAACTCACACAGACAGCTGGTACCCAGCACATCCCAACCCCATCAGTCGATGGGAATCCTTAGCTGGACAGTAAGTATGTAACATTGGCTGCTAAGATCTCACCCACACAGAATTTGAAGTTTTGCTGCCTGCCCTCAGACTAGAAGATGATGATCACATATCCATGCAAACTTGGCCAACGTGACAGGACCAGGCTGGCAGAGGGAAAGATGTAGACAGCTCTGCTCTAAAGCTGTATTGAGTAAAAGCAGCATTTGCAGTAACAATTAGATATGCAAATAAGCACATTGAAGATTAGTGACGGTTTACTGTTGTCATGGAGAAAAAAGCACCTTCAGTTCTGGGTCACACCCAAGGACTGCATTTTCTTTCCCTCACAAGTAAATAGAACCAGAGAGAGCATTGGAAAATCCAGGAGGCAACACTCCTCAACACAGCTCAACCTGGCACTGGAGAGGCTGAAGCTCAGGGAGCAACATAACCCAAATAAAAAACTTTCCCTGTATCAACCCAGAGAGATAAGGCCATGGCAACTCTGTAGATACTCAAAAATACCAGGAGGTAGAAGCACAGGCTGGAAGAAAACACCCAGACCATGCAAAGGCCAAGCTGCTTCCCAGCATTGCTGCTGCTAGGGGGAGGCAGATGTGGGGGAAACTGAGGGCAACACAATTCATGAAGTACTCAGCTCCAATTCCCTTGAAGCCACATGGGAAGATCTTGACTGAATGAAAACACACACTTGGCTCAAAGCCTCTGTGTGTCTTTGGCCATCTTCACAGCCCTCCCATCCCTTGTTAAATGATGGCTGCTAAGAGAGAAGAGGAGGCAATCAACCTATTTAGACTCAGCTTTCCTTCCCACCCTGGGGGTTTCTTCATAGGAGCAGCTGGCCAAAGCACCGCCTTTGTTACAGCAGCCACAAAAAACACAGACACCCTCCCTCAGCCCCCCTAAAATCCCCCAGAAGAGCCAAGGTAAGTTTATAATGGAAACTCTGACACAACCTTAACTATAGCATCCTGAATGGAAGGCAATAATCTGATCTGTGTGTGAACTAGCTCCCCTTGTCTCAATGGTATTTATCTTACTTTAACTCCTGTTACAAAAAGGTTGAGTCATACACAAGAGCCAGCCAAGTAACAAAACTGAAGGGCTCGCTAAAACATCAGATTCAAGGATAAACAGGCGCAATCCTAGAACAGGTTAGAAGAGTCTCTGCAGGAGCACAGGTAGCCAGAGCTCCAAGCCTCTGGACAATGGTATTTTCTTCTGTGCTACAGAGACTATCACAGCCCAGTGCAGGGGTGGGGGGAGAGGGTGCAGAGCACAGGGCTCTGCCCTTCGGTTCATGGTAACACATAGTACCCAGCGCCCAAGAAACCTGATCCCGTAGCAACCTCATGTATGGAAAGTGCCCCAATCAGATTTCACTGTGTCAGGAGAAGAACAGTATTTACTCTGCATACAGATTAGTCACAAAACTGGGTCACTTCTTGCCTTTTCAGAGAGAGAGAAAAAAAAACCAACCAAAAACAAAGCTTCTTTCTCAGATCTTTTTGTGTCTTCCCCCCAACTTTTAAAACTACATGGTGCAGTGTGGGCACTCACAGCTGTCTAAGCTGATCAAACAGCACCTGCATGAGTAAGGTCAAAGCACATTACACTCACCAGGCCTACATTTTTTTGAATTCAGCTCATTAGCTACTTACCGGTTCTTTTCTAGTTCATTGTGCGTAGACCTGGAAGATAAAAAAAAATTTGGATTAGCCACCTTTGACCTCTGAGCACTAAAGTTCAACTGCTGCAAGCTGTACACGTCCCCACTGGCACATCACACTGCAAAGCCAACCATCTACATACATTAAAATCTACAGCCTCATCCTCTTTGCTGACAAGATGTTCCTTCCCTCCAGTGCAAATGCTGGTATCCTTAATGCTAAAGAAAATTCCCTAGAGACTTAAATGCACACAAAATCCCAAAGAGAGGCAATGATTAGAACAAGGGACCAGAGTCTGTCACTTCCAGACTCCTGGCACTGCCACCAACTCAGTACAGGACTGAAGTTGTTTCTTTGTACTTTAGTTTCTTCATACACACTATAAAAACTTTGGTATCATCTTCTAATGCAGGAGCTCATGGAGAATGAATTTGTGCATCAAATATATGGGAACCTTCCTCCCAGCAGAACTGGCCCTGTAGGGACAGCCCCTGGAGCCCTTCAGCTGTCACATGCCAGATTTAGCCAATTTAGCAGAAGCAGACATGGCCAGCATTTGGGCAAAAACGGGATAGCCAGTACTGCCGTGTTTGCAAACATCACTGGCACTGCAGAGCACATGCAGGATGCCTGGAAAGCCCTCGGGGATGGGAACAGCACTGCACAACACCAGCATGCAGTGAAGTGACCCATAAAGTGACACTCGACAAAGAAGGGGGCTTTGTCTTTATATGTGCCCACCACGCCAGGAACACTGACAGTATTCCTTAATTTAGAGCTTTGCAGCTTGAAAATGAAACCAAGTAGAAACAAAAGGAAAACAGACAAATTCATTCTCTTTGCCTCTGTGATGATAGAATGAGTGGCAAAAAAAGTTTAAATCCATTCAGGATTTCTAATCTAACCCAGGTAAGGTTGTTGAGGATTATTTAAAAGGACAGCCATTTGTCCAACATTTCTCTTTAACAGAAGGTCACCTTAAAATAAGAGTAAAAAGAACCCAAGAGCTTAATAAAAAGGATCTATTTTCTCTAATTTGGCATCACATTTCTTCCGGAGCTCTGAGAAGATTATCCTCTATCCCCCATCTGGAGAATCCCACAGAGAATTCTACAATTAGGGAACTGAATGGAGGATGTGCTTCAAGGGAAACCCTGTCATAATTAAATGCTTCTCCAAAAAAAGGTAGGAGGAGTGCCTAACAGGTGTTAGAACTGCATTGAAAATGATGAATAAACTGTGGATGTCTGCAAAAAACAAGGTAAATAAGCCTTAGCTGATCATGGCTGAGAGCAGAGGAAAAACAAAATGTTAGCATACACCTGTGCAAGCCACCCTGCTCAGCAGGACATGGGATACCCAAAAAGCAAGGCATACTATAGTCAAACTCTTCATGTTGAGAAAACTCCTGAATTCCCTCCCTAAAGGAGTGGATGCCTTCATTCTGGTTCCCAGGAATCAGAAACATGAACATAATATTTACCCCAGAAAATCTCCCAAATCAAACTCACCCCCCACACACCCCCAAGTCTAAACCAGCAAAATCCATTTGTCCAGGCAACTTGGAAAAATTTCAAAGAAGCCCATCAGGACTGAGCTGAGGCCCTTTAGAACCACTGCCTGTATGTTGTTTGAAACATGCTTATTGTTCTTTTTTTACTGTATGTTCCTGCAGGAGACTGTGCACTCTTCTTGGCTGTGACATTAGCAGTTATAAGGCCAAAGATATGCAATGGCTTGAATTCCTATATTATATCGAGCCAATTACCAAGGCCAGCACTGAAAGAACAAAGTTTGGCCCACTGCTGTGAACAAAATTAAAACAGCAGGTTCTCCTTACTCCTCTCACACAGGAGACTCTTTATTACCTATCTGCCTTCTGATGAACAAGACAACTGAGAGAGGTCACAGGCTTTTCACCAAGTCAGGAAATATGCGCTGTGACTTTTAACCACGTCTGTGGCAAGGAAAAAAAAGCAAACCCCCCCAACACCTTCCTGCTGAAGCTGAATGCAAACCAAAGAATCTCAGCAGTATTGAATCAATCCTACAGGGAGGCTTCTTCTCTTACCTGCCTGTGTTTTGCTTAGTCTCACTGGGGACCATATGAAAAAGTTTTAATTTTTTATTTCACCTGAATTCAGGAAAAAAGTCCAGCACTGCTCCTCACTATCATAATTCACTAACTCAAATTTTCTGAGACAGTTTCCTTTTGCTTGGACAACACATAAAGGTAAAAAACCCTCTCTCTTCTGTTCACTACTCATTTCACTTTCTATAGCTCCTAATCTAAAGATTAATTTTTACCCCTCATCTTTGGGCTGCATGTGTTACTAAGATTTATTTGGAGTTAAACAAGGACAGTGCTGTCAGTGAAGTGGAAAAAAGTGGAGGAGCCTCTACTGATACAACTCAGAAAAATAAGTGTCTTAAATAGGTACAGAAACAAATGTAACTGGATCTCTTTAAGTGAGCTGGTCTTATCTCTTAACTGAGAACTTAGAGACTATCAGCAGACTGAAATCAAGGCCTCATCCTGGTGCACCATCACCAGCTTTTTGTTGGGTACAGGATGAACACCACAGCTGAAAACTATTGCCAAAACTCAGGAACACTCTGGCTGTACAGCAGCAAGTAACAGAGTGCTCAGTGTGACACTGCTGGGCTGCTGCTGACAGTCAGCCACAGCCTGTGCCACCCAGTGAAACAAGGACACTGCTGCTGAGCACGGAGCACAACCAGGGGAATTCACATCCCTGCTGGCAGGTGGACAGGGCAAGCAGAACCTGCAAAGCTGAAACCAGAGCCAGGCGGGTATGGACACATTCAGAGGGGAAAACAAAAGACCAAGTTCATGTACTGGCACTGCTCAAAACGTCAGCTGCAATTTAAAAGTAGCTCCAGCACAAACTGTCTGCAGGGTCCTCATTTAAAAGTCAAGTTTCTATAGCATTCATTTTTTAGCAGTCAATTTAAAACACCCAAACTGATAACTACTCCTAAAAACTGAAGAAATGTTATTAAAGAGGAGGATCCTGCTCACTACATTTTGAAAACAGCTTGGAAAAAGATCAAGAATGAGTTTCAGAAGCTTAAGATAAAGGAGCCAAGCAAACAACAACAAAAATAGCAGAGCAGTCCTTGTCTATGCAACAAAAAATTCAAAGAGGACAAACTCAAGTTATCCCAATTTACCCCAGATACCTGAAACTGCATACAGAATAGGAAGAAAGAGGGAAGCAGCAATTGTCAGTCATTCTAATTTAAGGTCAAATGCAACAACCTTTTTGTGCCAGCTACAGTGATATTGCCTGCAACCTTGCTATCCAACACAGTATCAAGGTGTTGCTGAAACATTAACCTACATTAAGTCCCCCAGTAAATGAGAATCTGCAAGTAATTTGCTACTTTACCCCATTTTCTTTATTTAAATAAAATTTCTTCTACCATGGCAGAGGCAGCCCAACTTTGCCCAAGCACAGGTAAGGCAACATGACTAACTGCAGCAGAAAGGAACAAGCTCTAAAGAGCATTGAATTCATTTGTCGTTGGGGTTTTTACTGTAATTAAAATCACAAAGCTGCCACATGACATTAAACACAGCTGACCTTTCTGGTTTACACATTTATTATTGATAAATGGGCCAATACATACATTTGCAGAACATCTGCATTTTGGTTTGGGTTCTCAGTGAGGTAACTATTTTCCTCAAGAGCCCTTGTCCTATGCAATACACAGATGGCATTTAGACCCATCAATCCTGCCATCTCTCTTGAACCTGGTCATCTTCCTGCCTGTATTTGGCATCAGCTCCTGGCTCCAGAGGAGTCCAGGACTCCAAGAGCTCCATCTGCACCACAACAGATATACTGTTGTCTCAGAGGGTGCTGCTGGCCATAAGTAAGGGGACTCTTCCAGTATGTCCTTAATGCCTACACAGACCCTGTGCTTCTCCAAATTCACTCACCCCACTCAGCTTTATCAAGAGTTTAATAATGAAAGAAATATCCCACCAGCTTGTGAAAATTAGGGTACAGCTACCTGAATCATGTTTAGCAAAACAAGAACATTCATCTGCAGACCAGGCCAACTGCCTTCTGTCTTGCTTCACTCAGGTTCAGCTACTTCTCCTGTTTATGCATCATCACACCATATAAAAACTCATTCTTCTTCATTTTACAGACCCTTTCCACCTTCTGGCTCTGCTGACACCCATTCACTGGGCCACTAAATTCCTCTGCAGGAAATGCCTTCTTCCACTCTCCAAGCCAAGAATAACCAACCTTTCTGAAACCAGTGAACTACATGACTGCTCTCTTTTATACAAGTTCTTCCTCAAAAACAACAAAATAAAATAATGGGAAAGAAGGGTGGTTAACAGCTTTTTTACATTTTAAATCCACCTGGGTCCACAAAACAGAACTTACTGGCTGAAGAACCCCAGTGTTTTGCCAGGGTTCCAAGTGGATCAACACCACAGTAGCCTATGAAGCCAGGGCAGAAGCCAGCCTGGGAAACCCACAAAGAACCTTCAGCACCAGCAGCACGTGAGGCTTCCAGCCCAATGGCAAGACAAATGATGGCAGCACAAGAGTTAGCTCTTCCTGCCCAGATAGAGATGTTCAAGGGCTCTTTCTAAGGGAGTTGTGAACCTTCCTCACCTCTGGGAGGCCCAGAAGTCTGGTCCTCAGAGAGCTGCAGGGCAGCCTTGGGAACATAGCAACTTATGGTACTCAACACTGCCATGAGCTCCTACAGTGAGGAGGAGCAAAATGCAGCTGAACAGAAGATGGCACAGCCGGAGCAGGAGTCCTTCTGCTGCCATCCTTTGCAAGTAGCAGACTCAAGTCTAACAAGAACATCATCTCAGTCTTGCAGATCACCAAATCTAACAAAACATTTCCTTCCAAACAGTACCAGAGACAAAAATTATCTTAAGCCATTACTACTTCACGATCCCCTACACTGTCTGGCCTTGAGGTCCAGAGTAAATTCTTCTCCATGAGGAGTTGAGGTGAGGGGACGGAACAGACTGTTTCACCTTCTCACTGACGTCAGTGAAGATACACCAGATTAACCTGGCCCCAAACTCTGGTTAGTTTTTCTGTCGCTCTTAGACGGACACAGTATCAGATTCCTCCTAAGGCTCTGATCAAAGCTGTTTTCCCAGGATCAAGCCAGACCCCTTCCAAAGTTCACATTCTCTGTCTCCAACAGAGAAGGGAACGCAGCCATACTGGCATCTGTTCATGTTTGTTCATCTTTGGAAAAGGAGAAATGGCCCCACAGTCTGTTTTCAGTGCAAAGAGCGGGAGAGAGCTTTTCCACGTGGTTCACAACTGTAGAAAGTCACCTACCCCTGGTTTCTACACAGTATTGGGAAAGTCTCCTGCAAGACTCAGTCAAAACAACTTTCAAAAGTATACTGCATACTTCCCTTCAAGAAGTAAATATATTCAAAGTCACCTACCGTATTTACACAGCCTCTCCCAATTTGGTACCTGCTCCCCATAATCATTATTTCTGTTTGCAACATTTCAAAATAAAGTCTTCCATAATACTTTTTATGGAGGGGGATAACACCAACACACAGAAACTATAAATAATTTTCCCAAGGTCACACAAGAAACCTGTGGCAGAGCAGAGTACTTAATTTGGGTTCCCTGAACCCCAGGATAAGGTAGCTGTTCTCAGGCATCCCAGAGACAGCTAACATGAACACTCATGTCATCTGACTCTTGGGTCAAATACCCGCAAAAAATCATATAACTATTGTGAAGTGTAAGTGGGAAAGTAAGAAAAAAGCCCACAACCAACAACAACCCAAACCCAAACCAGCCTTGATGTCTTGCCCACTGTCTGCCAGGTGGGCTAACCTGACTCTCAAACACCACTGTACAAAGTGCCAGAGAACAATCTAAAATGGGAGCCAACAACAAAGCAGTATTAATTTACTGATAAAACTCAACCAACAGCTGTATCAGACACAACCCTCAGCTGGGGAAGCAACATTGCTCTGTTGGTTCTGCTTTTTCAGCACACAGGAGAAAAGAGCAGGAAGACAGCTCCTCCTTGCTGAGCACCACGAGTTTATCCCAGTTCCAGAGCTGAGCTCCCCCAAACCAGGCTAACATCCTAATAAGCAGCACAAGGTGGCACTCTGCAGGGAAAGGTTTTCCAAGCCAGGCGACATAACAGCAGGAATCTTGTTTGCATTCAGTGCTGCAGTCTGGGGCCAGCAAAGAAGTCCCCAGCTGGCTTCCCTCCCCACTGTGCAGGCTGGGAGCAAGTGTGCTGGTGTGGGCTTTTTCCTGCACCACCTGAGACCCTACAGGCTCATCCTAGCCCCAAATGCTAGAGGAAAACTGTCCTCTTGCAGGGCCCTGTATGGCCAAGAGGAACTGGGTTTGCTGAACAAGCAGCTATTCAATATTTTGTTTTCTCTTCATTGTTCAACGCGTGGCCTCAAGCCAAGCCCTGCTCTGAATACAGAACTGGTGCTTTCCTTACAGGCTTTTTGACAGGCTCACCAAGAGCAGTGGCTGGGCAGTTCACAAGCACATTTATTGTCATGCATCCTCACTTTCCAAACTGGAAGCTAAGAAACAGAGAAAACAGAACTGCATCTTCATGTTCCTGTGAGCACTTCCACGAAGACCCCCAAGGACCTCGTTTTCTGGGCCACTTTGCATGTTCTAAGGACAAGCCCTGCTGGTGCCCCCTCTGACTGTGCATCACCAGCACCTCCACAGTCCAGATCCCAGGCTCCTATCCTGGAAAAGATCAGGGTGAGGAATAGACAGTTTAGGGTCTCCCCCAACAAGCTGGCCTGAAAGGGGCTTGCTGACTGGACACCGGGCAGCTGACAGCAGCCAAGAGTGAAGCAAGTTCTCCAAAGTGGTATTCACTGCTCCATTTCTCTGCCCTCTAACTCCTGCCAAAAGTAAGTAAAAGTCCTACAGAAACCACTTCCTTCTCTTCCCAGCCCACAGCTAACCACGTCAGAAGGGGCTGGTACACACAGATCAGAGACAAAGGCTGATGTATGTTCCCTTGGTGAAGTACCTTGGCCATTTCAGTAGACAAACCCTAGCCCATCCCCCTTGGACATACAGCAGATGACATCTTCTATAACAATTTACAACTCAGACAATTCAGGTAGATGCTCACATGTCAGGAAGAAGAATATTTTTGCCTTCACCAAGGCAAGACTCCTGTCTGTGCTCCATGATGCAAAGGAGTTTGAGATTCTTGTAAACAGATTCTTGCCTTTTTTTTTTTAATGTATTGACAAAACTGTGTATTTCATGACCTGCTGAAGAAAAATGTTACCAGGCACTTCCAAGCTCTCCCATGAACAAGGGAGAGCATGACAGAGAATGAGGACAGAAAAACATAAATACTCCCCTGTGTGGTCCCTGTCCTGCTGACTTCCAGCAGTACATGTGAGTCTCACTAGATGGTCAGGGACTTGGCCCCTTCCAAGGCCACATCAGAACCAGTATCCCAGTTGCTGGTACCTGCATTGCAGTGGTTCACAGAAAAAGAATAAAGACACAGGAGGTAATTTTCAAATCTACCTAGAAAACTTAGGAGCTTAAGTCTCATCTTCTTTCTAACAGTTACAAGCTCCAAAACATCTATATTGCTTCCAAAAAACAGGATTAGAAAAGTGTGTGCATTACCCCAACGTACAGATGGTGGGAACCATATAATGTGCAGATGGCAGGACCCATGTAGGTCATCTGACGTGCCCAGATCGTGCAGCCTTTCGGCAGCAGACTCAGGAAATGATCCAAGGCCCAGCGTGCCAGGCCCTTGCCCTATAACGTGCTTCTTCCCACACATAACATTACCCTTTTGAGGAAGATGGTCATTTCCAGAAATAGCCCAGGCAGTGTCCTCTGCAGTGCAGTAGTCTGTTTGGGGAACACGTACTTCTCTGCAAACACACATCTTCTGCCCTCAAGAAACTGCCTTCAGATGCACTGGGGAAAGTGAGGCATTTTGAGTAAACACCACCTGACTGAACTGCACATTGTTTGAAAAGAAACTGATGGCATTTGTATGGCTGTGGGCCAGGCCAGACTTCCTTCACTTCTACTTAGGCTTGTTAGTTATTTCTCCTGTTACAACCATACTGCTGCAATACCGTGCCTGGAGATGAAGGCAGGGGGAAATATACTTTAAAACAGGAAAATACATTGACAATACTGTTAGCTGCATGTTGTACATGGGAAACTGAGGCTGTAAGAAAATCAGGAAGAGAACCCAGATGACCTTATGTCTGGGACTGTATTCTGTCAACAGGGACACACTCACCCAGCATTTGGGAGATCCATGGAAAAGAAAGGCTGAGAAAAATGGAAGAGTTTTGATTTCTCCTGTTCTTACAGCTCTGGCTCACAAGCAGCACCAACCATGAAGGCTGCAAGGTGGCTACCTCCCACAGCTCCCAGATGGCCAGGCTGCTTGTAAAGCAGTTCATGAACTGCTGCACTTTGTAGCCTCACTGTTAAAGGCAAAGCAGAAGCGGTGCCATGTTACCTTACCCTGCCTGTATGCTGCTTTAGTGCTGCCCAGGCACTTGGGCAATCACCACTGGAGCAGCAGCCCCAAATGTCATCATCAGCAATCCCAATGTCATCTGTCCTTTCTCACAACTTCTCCCTTCTTGATGGTGTAACAGATGGTAAGAGATAAATGAGAAGCTTTCAGAAAATAATCGACTATTTTATGGAGAGGAGCTTTAATCAAAACTGAGGCAAAAGAATTGCTCTCAGTCCACATGCCTGCTTGTCACAGAGCAAGCAGCAAAGCATAAACAAGTAATTAAGATAATACTGGAAATCATCTAAGACTACTTCAAACTGGATTCATAAAGCAACAGAACTGAAGTGAAATCACTTTCATATCAGAGAATGAAAGGACTGAAAGTACAGTAGGGAACACAGAAAAGAGAGATGGGAATATATCCAGCAAGATGGAAAAAGCAGGCCTGTTCTCTCTGAGCTGATCAACAAGGCAGTGTCTCATAAAGAAGAGATCCAGGCAAAGGCCAGCCAAGTGCACAGCCCCAGAGACCCACAGTCTCTGATCAAGAGAGCCCAAAATAAGTCAACAAAAACAAATCCTATCTTTGTTGGTTCAAAGAAGGTAGGCAGTAAGAGCCAACACTCTCAGGAGGAGAACAAATAGCAGCCAGTCTTTGAATTTGGGCAGAAGTTTGTCAGGAGGGATCAGGAGATGACGAACAGCAGGAACTCCAACAAGCAAGACAATTAACTCAGCAGCAGGACATTGACCAGTCTGTTTGGGTCAGAAATAGAAACGGATTTGAGAGCTCCATCAGGAGCAGGAAAGGAAAAAGTCAGTCTTACCTACAAACAGGAGAACAGATGGAAACAACACTACAGGTGACAACCAATTCACTGCCGAGCACAGCACCGGGTCAGGTTAAACAAAAGCATGAAGGATAAATCCCTGCATGTGTTGTGGATGAAGCATTACACAGAGAAGATCTAAAAAGGGTACAAATGTGCTGAGATGGGAAAAAAAACAAAACAACTGACAAATAAGGAACATGACTTAAACCAGAGAATTGCCTGTACAGTGAATACAATGGAAGGAGAAAACAAGAGAATTGCGGGAACAGTTGACCAGGTTTGGCCCAAATATCCTCCCCACCATCCCAGGACACCACATTTCTCTAGGGGCTGGGTCTAACAAGCTCCACATTTCAAAAGACCCTGAGAACATAAGAACCAAAATGTGAAGTTTCCTGTCATCACACCAGCACTGTGATCAGTGATGCAAATCAGCCCATGGCAGCTGCAGCACAGCTCTAACTGGGCAGTGCTGCAACACCAACAGCACCAGCCCTGACTGACTGCCACTGCTGTAAAACAGCACACTCCTGGAGAGGATTCCCCCAAATCTGGGAGGACAAAGGGATCATGAGCCTTCAGCCACACACAGTGACACTTCACAGCAGATAGATGCTGCAGCAGAGAATTACAGCTCAGTTGCAGATAACATCAACAACTGGGCCTACTTCTAGTTTACACAAAGGCGTCTTTGCACAACTTGGGTAGTCTAAAGAGAACACAAATTACATTTTGCAACTACTGAAAGTACAAAGTATAAATTGAGCCTAGAATTGTGGGTTTCTGCATAGACTCCCTGCCATCCAGATATCCCTATACATGGCTATATTGCCAATACACAAAGGAAAACAGGAACTGCAGCTCTGCAGGATCTTCTTCCTTGGAGGCTTATAAAATAAACAGGGTGACAAAGAGGAACACAGTGGGTTCCCCCATGGAAATTGCTACATCAGCATTTGCACTTTTAGAGGCCTCATTCCTCACCAGGGAGTGGGGCTTATGCTTCTCATGCTATTTGCTGGGCTCACCCCACTTTCTGTGTTTTCCCTGGTAACCTGCCAGCTGCACTGCAAAGCCAAGCACCATTGAGAAGACACTGTATACAAAACCTCACCTACATGGGGTACTTTTTTGTTTTCCAAATCATGTCAGGATCTCACACGATGTAGAGAGGCAGGCAGGTTCAGAAACTCCAGCAGATTGCACTGGGGCAAATGGGCAGAGGGGATGTGCTGAGGTTGAACAGAGCTACGTGAGTACAGTCCTACCTGCCAGCCTTCTCTGAGCACCTGTATGCAGGTACAAACCTACAAAGGCAGTGGGATTTGAATATGGGGTGATTTGTCTCATGCATGGACCACCAATCCAGTTTCCCAGCCCAATATTTATACTGTCATTATGCTTTCTCAAAAAGAAGTCATGCACATACCTCACTACACTCAATACTGCTGGCCAGTCTCCCTCATTATCTCTAAGAGAAAAGCAATCCTTAACAGCTCAGCTTTGTTCAGCTTCCCTTTCTTGAAAAATTAACCAGCATATTCAGGTATACCTCTACTGGGAGGCAAGATCCTGTCTCCAAGTATGTCCAGACAAAGTTTCAACAGTGAGATGAAGACTCCAGATACTAATCACACTGCTTGCACATGATCGAAATGAAGCATAACTCAAAACACGGCACAGCAGATCTCACACATTCTCTGTTTTACACGTGTGGATTTGTACTCTAGGAAGCACAACCAGGTCCTGAGCCATGAATAGAGCTTCACTACAAGGCACTACAAGGCTTGAGGCAGAAAGCAGCCTCTATCCCCCCCATATTACACAAGGGCCAGATTCTAGCCCACCTACACACAGCGAGTCAAAACTCAACTCCCACTAGCTGTGGAGTGAGGTGTGATCCAGTTCCAGAGTGAAAAAAAAAACCCCAAAACCTCACAAGCAAATAAACAAAGTATCATCCAGAAACAAGTAACAACTCTAGAGCCTAGGAAGCAGGAAAGCTGTGGACAGAAAGTCTCAGACACCAGGTCTCTGGGACATGAAGACAGGGGTAGGGGCTTTGTGCAGAAAAATAGATCAACAAGAGCTGACACAGCAATTTGCTCTTTCAGGAATTCCTTACACAAGACAGGCAAACCACTCAGCCACCTGCACACCCACTCTCCCAATAAAATCATAATTACAGCACTGTCCTAACTTCAGAGGCTCCAGGAAGGACTGAAAATTGCCAGGTACTCAGTCAGCAGCACGATGTGGGGGAGGAGGGTGGAAACCTCCTTTGACAGAAAAGATAAAATATACTGAAACTGTGCAATGTTCCCTAACCCCCCTACTCCTCCCCTGCACAGTGAGGTACAGATGCACAGACCTGCTGCTGTGGTAAATCAGCTTTCTTGTGCACCAGATACCCAAGGCTGACTTGCAGATTCACCTGCAGCCACACCCTTTGAGCTTCTGCACCCATGTTTGTGAACCTGTGCCACATTAAGCCATGACCTAAGGCACACAGAGTACCTAATGTACAGCTACACACCCACCCCACAATCCCTGCTCTGGGACACTGTGAGCAAACCAAGCTTAAAGCCAAGGATACCTGAGGGTTTCAGCAGTACAGTCCCCATATCCACCCTCAAGAGAGAGTTTCAAAGGATATGAGAGTGAAGGCCTACAGAGAAGATTTAGCACAAAACCAAGTGATGGGATTTAGAAGTGGGAAAAAAGTTTCATATGGGTACATGAGAACACAACAACAGAGAAAATGAGGAGCTGCACCAGTAGAACAGCCAGAAGGGCAAAGAAACCCAGACACCCAGATTTCCAAGATAACATGCCCAGAATACCTTACCATACTCATCACAGCTGCTGACTCCAAGTTCTGCAAGCAACCTGCTACCAGACTGTAGGTGTCTGAAAGGCCCTTGGGAAGCAGCACCAGACTCAAGGGAGGATAATGGGAAGACAGAAAAATGAAACGAAAAAGAAACTGGACAGAGATCAAACCCTCCCCCATGGAACTGAGCAATAGATTATTTGAGAGCCCATAACAACATGGGCCTCCTGGGAGAGCTGAAGGCTCCCAGTGCTGCTGGGAGGATGCTTGGTATTTCCCCAGGATTAGACCAAAAAACAACAGGCTTTCTACATGCCTGAGAGCCTAAATAAAAACAAAACACTAATGACAATCTAATATTGTAACGTAATTTCAGATTTTGTTATAAATCTTAACTTCATTAAATTGACGGTATTATTGGGGGAAAAATAATTTAGCAACCCTACTGTTTATTATATTTCCTGCTGACACAATGATTTAATTGATTAAAAAGTCTTCTCAATTATTTTCCAAAATGTATAAATATCAAGCCAGGCTAATCCTAACTAACTATAATGAACCTTTCAAATAATTGGGTCTATTAGAACTGCACATGTAGGGCCCATGACAGCAGTTTGCAGTGACATTGAGTGCAAGTTAATGTACCCACAGAACTGCACTCCCAGCACAGACTACTTCACTTCTCTAGCAATGTTTCAGAACTCAGGTTCTGCCCCAGAAAACTTTTCTGAAGAAAGTAACATTAAATAAGTGATACTAAATGCTGTAACAAACCTCTGTTCATTTTTCATCCCATTCCAAAAAAACCAGAAGATAATTTTGTCAAGAGCAAATTTAAGGAGGCAATATTCAATTCAAATGTAACACATATTGGCTAACTTGGGTTTTTAATTTGCTTGGGTTTTTTGCTTTTATCTATGTGTCAAGTAGGATTTGTTAAAAAAAAAAGAGTTTCCCTTGTCTATTATAAACACCAGGTAATAATGACTGTGATTCTCCACTTATTTTCTGCAGGTGGATAATTTCCCATACCAAAATATCCCCGACTAAAGTACAACTGTATTTTTAAACACATTCATGTTTTAACTCAAACTCACTGGGTCTTTCAAATATCTGCAGATTCATGTAGATAATGATTGCAGAGGGAAGCCCTCTGCAGCAATCTCCATGCTCTTGGTTGCACAATGGAGACAAGTAAAGGAAAAGAGAACCTGAGCCACAACATCCTTCTTTACAATTGCATCACACAAATTAGAAATTATGAAGCAATGTTCTCCCTCTTATCTGCACACCCCTATTTGGGGTAGAAAAGAATTATTTTGTTGGGACTGTGAGACAACCATAGTTCTGTAAGAATAAGAATTGCTCCACCATTGCCATCCAGGACTGGGCTGTCTGCTCCTCAGAACTTTCTGGGTGTTTGTGCAATGACAGCACAGAGCCTGTTGGGAGGAAATAGCTGTCATGTCTGGGCTGCAAATGCTGAAGGGAAATACTTGGAATTAAAATATTAATCAAACAAGCAACCAGGTTTCGTAAATACCCTGTACCACAAAATCATGGATTATTTGGTTCAATAAAGACCATCAGCAATGTACACATGCCAATTTGTAAAAGAATTTGTAAAAGTGTATAAATAAAAAAAAAAAAAAAAAAAAAAAAAATTTATTTTTCCCAAGGTTGGTTTGGAAANAAAAAAAAAAAAAAAAAAAAAAAAAAAAAAAAAAAAAAAAAAAAAAAAAAAAAAAAAAAAAAAAAAAAAAAAAAAAAAAAAAAAGGAAAACATTGTCATTTTCCCAAGGTTGCTTGAGAGACATTTTCACAGGAGGCTGTTTTATTACAAGATCTGCATGAGATCTAAATGCATAATTCCTCTACACTAATGAAACATTTTGAGACAAAAGCAATCTAAGAAAATCTCTTGTCCACACATGAAAAGTAAGTTTTGTTCTTCAGCAAGGACTTGATATTTAATTCAAAGTCCATTCCAACTCCACCAGACAGAACTTACTGAATTGCCCCTTTGATTTTAACAGGAAGAGATGATACAGAGCCTTCCTTAAACAAGGCTGATGCTATACTCAGCATCACACAAAAGACACTGCAGTGAATTTGGAGGCACCCTAAACTTCACAGTTGTCACTTCCCGGCACTTCAGCCATCTGGAAGGCCTGCCATCTCCTTCAGCAAGTGCAAGCTGCTACGACTTGTGCTAAAAGAAACTTCCATTTCCAACTGTGCATCTAAGGTCTGAGCTCCCCAAAAGACCCACTCTGGTCCCTGCCTGGAACAGACCTGACACTGGTCATTGCCTGAGGCTGAAACACCCACAGGGGGAAACACTCTGGGTAACAACGCTCCAAAGATTCAATTTGGCCTCAGAATTTCTTGTATAAAGAAGGTTCAAGTAAGACTAGAAAGTACCTCTTCTGCTTCTCTGTTGCCTTTTCCCCCCCCATGAACATATTCAGCCTGTCAGGCTCAAGGGCCCAGTGGGCTGGTGTCAGCACCAGAGCTGCCCCAGGAGAGCTGTGCCTGGAGCTCTGTGCTGGCAGGGCCTGCTGAGCACCCTGGCCCCAGGGACTGGGAGCGCTCTGCATCCCTCTCCAGCCTACAGGCTGCTGGAATCAGTGCTAAGGAGTTCCTGAGGGGGATGTGCTTCCAGCCCTCCTCTGGAGAAGGGCAGGTTGCCATGACAAAGGCCTTTGAGACAAAGAGGTGTGGGATGGAAAAATAGTATGTGGGAAACCTAGAGAGAAAAATACCGACCTCAATTCAGAATTTGCCATCATTTTCCAACACAAAGTCACAGGACTGGGGGCTTTGGTTCATGATAAACAGTAAAGAGCTACAGCTGCCCTCAAATTAGGAGGGGCTGGATGAAGTAGGGAAGCAAATACAAACATTGAACATACAAAGAGCTCAAGATATGCTGATCCTGATGAAGAAAACTTCCCCACAGCAAGGTGTCCTAACATTGCTTCAAACAACCTTTATTATCAAATGCTGCCGAAGCAGAATCACTGCAAGCAAAGGCACCTTTCCCTTAGGCCTTTACAGGTCCTTCTCAATGGCCTTAAGAAAGCCTTAATCACCTGAGCCACCTGCCACCATTTTATGGATTGCACAGGCCTTGCTCAGTAAAAGCAAGCTTGCAAATGTCTTTTCAAAGGCATACTTTATGTTTCTAAAGTTTCTCTATCCCAGAAGGTCTCAACAAGGTCTGAACAAACCTACAGAGGGTAGCAAACAAAAATAAAAAGAACAGGAATGAGAGGGAAGAGGCAGATGCAACCACAGCACCCGGCGATAGGCTTAATCCTATTGTCTCTTCTAGATTTAAGAAACCAAAAGACATGCCATTGTATAATAAGAAAAGTGTCAAAAACATGGAGTTCTACAATTACCAAGATATCAAAAGCTGGGAAATCCCACTGCCCTGAAAGGCAGACTGAAACACAGCTTTGTTTTCCTGAACTGAATTTTTAACATGTTGTACATTGCAGTCAGTCATTTCCCTCTCTCCCATTTGTTGTAGGGGATCCATTTCAAAACATTTCCTTGCTTCAAATCATGCCTGTCATTACAATCCCAAAGCACCCAGGCTGCACTTGCACTATCCCTTAAAAGCAGTGATTTCTGGGTTGGAAAGACATCAGCTGTATATAATGGGAATAGCTATAGCCTACCTCCTCCCTAAACCTTATAAACAGATCTCCCTACTCCCTTTCCCTCTGCAGCATCTGAGACTTGGCATGATGTCAGCTGGCAGTGCCACTTCAGATCCAGCTCCCCTGTGTCCCCTCTACTTCCAGTGCTAGGGATCCAGAATGGCCGCTGCACTTGTGTGCCCCACCTCTGAATCCGTCTAGCTGTTCAGACTCTTCCCATTTCTCCAAGAGAGCAAGTTTCTGTCCACTGCCTCCAACCTCCTTCTGCAGCTCTGACCCCCCAGCCAGCCCTGCCCACCCGTACCTGGTGGCAATACTGGCAATGCTGCCACTGCCGCTGTATTTCCGTGCCCGGCTCAGCCTCCGCGTGGGCTTTGGGTCTTGTAGTCCAGGGCTTGGAACTGAGGGGAAGGTCGAGGCATAGCCATGTTCACACTCTGCAAGAGAATCAACAGGCAAGGCATTAAAAACAAAACCAAAAAAAAAAAAAAAAA
>VZRH01005098.1:319995-430150 GCA_013397555.1 Urocynchramus pylzowi | reverse complement strand
TGGCACCGCGCCCCCGGGGATGGCGGCACTGGTGGGGGCCCAGCTTTACCTGCCCCCGGGACACAGAGGCACAGCCAGGCCTGCCCTGGCTCTTGTCACCCCGTGTCACCTCCCGCCACTGCGCGAGGGTCTGTCCCTGGTCAGGGACCCGGCGTGACAGGTGGGCTGGGGAGCCCGTGCTGTGCGCAGCCCTGGGGGCGATGGGGCCAGGACCACAGGCACAGCCCCGAACTCCAAAGGGCCCCCTAGGCACGAAGCACCAGCGGTTTAATGTCAAATTACTCCTCCTCTATTATGCAGTGCCCCCCAGAAAGCTCTCTCTGGGTTCAGACTCTAAAAGTAATTAATTTTTTTTTTCCAAAGTAAATCGAAGGTGGAGAGCAGGCAAGGGATGCCCTAGCCTTCCTCACCCTCTCCGTATCCATCCCTGCAGACCTGGGGTCAGGGCCGGCCACACTACGGCTTGTTTTCCCCCTGTTTTGCAGTCAGGGAGGTGAGAAAGAGCAGCTGCACCCGGAGGAGAGAGCGCAGGACGTGACCCAGACTGAGGAGAAGGGCAAGGATTTGCACTTCCAGAAATCATTTGCCATCTCGGGTCGGTGAATTTTGAGGGGGTAAGGGGAGTGGACTCCACTAGCACCAGGCTGGCAGCAAGTGACCTCCAATACCCTCCCGGCTTCCCTTCTATCCGTGACGGCAACACCTGAGCCACGGTGCTCCGTTTGCAGCAGCAAACCCCGCTCCTGCCCGGCCGGTCGGGTCGGTCTGGTTCCACCGAGGAGCCCTGTGGGAGCGGCTGGGGAGAAGCATCGCCCCAGAGATGTGCTGGGGCGTGGGGACCTGCTCGCACCTGGCTCCGTGGGTCACCGGCCTCCCGGGGGCCGGAACTGACTGGAGAGCAGAGGGGAGAGGTCGCGGCGGCGTTTAGGAGTGTTAATGTTAATTTAGTAGTGTTAATGGGCACCTGGAACCCGCAGCATCACCGGGACCTGAATCATCTGAGAGGGGACGGTGCTCCAGACTGCAGCGCATGCAATGAAATCCCTGCGGCACCCAATTGCGGGGGGCCAGCAGCTATTTTTGGGAAGCATGGCTGCAGGATTTCGTCGGTCACATGCCCTGCCCACGGCACATGCCGGGGCTGGGCCAGCTCCCCGAGCCCTGCGGCTCGACACAGCCTCTCCCGCGGCCATATGGCACCTCCACCACATGGCTGCTGCCACATCAACAATGCCACGACTTGTCCCATCACTGCGTTTGGCAGCCCAGAACGGGCTGGTGCAGCGGGGAGGACACAAAGCAACATCTAGATTTGGTTGTGGCCTGAAGAAGAGTGGAGGAGAAGGCAGAGCCTGGTGTGCCGGGAGTGCAGCGGGACAGACCGCCGCTGCCAGGCTCAGGTGTGCTCAGCCCCCGCAGGCGACCGGCCATCCCTAAGAGCAGCATTTCAGCTGGGAAGGCTAGGGCTGAGCAGAGGTGGAGGTGGGAGCCAGGCTGAGCCACAGGGGACATCCAGGCCAGTGAAGGACTCAGAATGTACTTGGCTTTCATTAACTCCTAGCTGAGATAAGACACGACTCCTGCTTTGCAAGCGTGCATGGGCAAACACTCCCATTAAAACATCAGTCAGAACGTCTCTGGCTTTCTAATTGTGCAGGGACTGAGCCGGTGGTGGGAGTGCTCTAATGCTGATTCGCCACTGCCCAGTTGCAGCTGCTGGGGACCTGGACACAAGCAGCTGTACAGCTTGGCTGGACGCTGAGGGCACCTCTCTGCTGGCTCACCATCGGGCAGAAGGCTTTCCATGACCTCACCTCAAAGTACAAGAGGTCATTGCTGAAAGCAAACCTAAGGCACCAGAGGCAGCCAGCATCGGATTGCTTAAAAATCAGATGGTTTAAAAATCTCAGCCACTGTCCCAGAAGTTCGGGATGTGTATGGCCATCCAGAGTCCATACTGTAGCTCTTGTGCCTAGGGGCAGCATACTTTGTTACCTACTGCATTGCTTGGTCCTCCTTGTGCACCTGCACAGCACTTCTCTAGTGATTTTTGGAATGCTTTGTATTGGTTGGTGCTGATTCAGCAGGTACTGCTTTTCCCAGTGACATCCCAGGTTTCAAGCCAGAATAATCATAATTTTGATCCCTTTCCCTTCTAGCTTAGTTCCAGATAATTTCTCTTTAAAGGCACTTCCACAGAGAAAAGTATTCCTGAGGGAATGGTCCAAGTGTAAGCATTCCAAGGGAACTGGCTCAAGAGGAATGGAGGCTTTAGGGCACATGGGCTGTGGGGTCCAATAAAAAAGGGTGGGCAGTGGAAAGCTCCCAGAATCAGAGAGGCAACACAGGAGTGATTTGCCAGCTCTGCATATCCAGCAGCCATGGTCCAGCACCCTCATCCACTGCAGCCTTCTAAATACAGCCAGTTAAGGGCATGCTCTCTTTATTTCCATTCTCTTGTTCAACCTTTGAGCTCATCCCAAAGTCTCACTGACAATTGTTTCTCTGCAAGGGGATGGGGAAGCTGCTTCTCAGACAAAAGTGGAAGATCTGAGTGCAGCCCCATGGGCTCACAGAAATGGCAGCTGGGGTGAGCCACTGGCTCAGCCCCACCACCCAACCTCAGCACAGCCCCTTGTGCTTCCAGGCACATGGCCAAGGCAGTGCTCACAGCGTGGGACATCCCTGGGCCTTCTATCAGCAGCCTGTGGCTGCAGGTTGCCCTCAGTACAGCATGGCACAGCGAGGGCAGCGTAGCCCAGGGCTGCAGAGGTTGGGTGCCCACAGGGATGTTGCCAAATCCACACCTGTAAAGGTGGGGGAAATATCCACTCCATCATTTGGGGATTGGATTAGATAAGAGGTAAGTTTGCTGGAGTGCTTTATTTTGCAGTGCTGTGTAACATAGCAAGGTGTGGGTTTAGGTGCAAAGCTGCCAGGTGGTGTGAGGTGCCATGAGAGACCCCTGGGGCAGAGAGGGGGCATCCCTTCCCCTCTGCCATGGGAATCATCCCATGTGTGTGGGGTGCCCATGTTGGGCTGAACAGAGGAAAACAGAGCTACTGGTCTGAGCACAAATGCTAAGTCCCCTTTGGTGGGTGTATTTTGACCTTGTTCTGGTGGTATCACACAGAGCAGCTGTTTCCACACATCACAGGTGTTATCCATTCAGTCTGTTCCAGTGGCAGCACCAGTGTAAATCACCCCCTGGACAGACCTGGCTGGGCTCAAAGAGGGTTTTAAAGGGTGGGAGCAAAGACAACCCTGGATTTTGGTCTGCAAAAGCTCCTGGAACCACCTGCTCTTTTTCCTTTCAGGCTAATCCCAATGTAATCCTTTCATAAAATTTCACCTGCCTTTAAAAGTCTGCTGCAGTCTTTTTGGAAGGACTAACTAATTTTCCAAGTGATAGTTGTGCTGCCTGTCTGCCATGGGCAGGCATTTCTTGCTGCACAAGAGTGATATAAAAATATTGAAAAATTGTTTAGAGGCTATCACATATCTTTTTTTTTTTTTAATGGACACAGTTGTTGTGGTGGGGATGGGCTAGATCTGGTCTGGAGCAGCTGTACCCTGGAGGGAGAGAAGATCTCTCATGGAACCTGTGTGACTCCTAAAACCTTGATTTTGCTGTTGGAGCCAGGAAGTTTTTAGTTTTACTGGGGCATCTCTCCTTATGGCCAGCCAAGTGCCCCAGCCCAATGGTGAGTGCAGGTATCACCCCTCTCCTTGCCCAAGCAGGATTTAATTGGGGTGCAGAAATCTGCCTGCACAGAGAGATACACAGAGGCCAGTGAAATCTCATATCTCTTCTTTCTCTAGTCAATAATTAATGCTTGTAGCTCTCCCCTGGAGCATTGGCTCCACGCTGTCCTGCCAGGCCCCGGCTGCCACCTGCTATTGCTGCCTGTTGTCCCTTGTCCCAAGGCATGGCATGGGACTGTGATTTACAGCAGGGCCACACATCCTTCTGTGGATGTTTGCAGCCAAGGCTTCCATGTCCTTAGGGATGCTGTCAGAGCCTGACTCTCACTTGGCCAGACCCAGAGTGGGGGGATGCATCCAGCTCTCTTATGAAGCCACCTTTACAATGGCCTTTCACTTCCCCACTGCTCCCCCAGTGACACAAGAGATCAGGGTAACTCAGAGGTGCTCCAGGAGAAGGGCCCTTGTGAGTGTTTCAGGTGCCTGCTCCAGCAGCTGTCGTGCACAAGGTGTGTCCTCAGGCTCTGGAGCACTCCTGGTCCTTTGCTGGGGCTCAGGAAGCTCCGTGGTTTCTCCGCTGTCTCCGCTGCCCGCGCTGCCACGTCGCCTCTGCGATCTGTCCTTGGGGCTCTCTTTTGGTGTGTGCTGGAAATAACTGAGCTACAAGTAGTGGTGATGGTCCCTGTCTCCTGCTCCTGCCTTGCCTAGCCGTACTGCTTCTCTCAGATCCATTTATGATGCTGTTTGCAGTTTTATCCTGCTAGTAGCTCTAAAGCTTCTGCTTAATTTCCTTTGAAGCCCCTCCTTACAATCCTGTAAGGATTGGTCCTCCTCGAAATCCTGTGTGGTGCCCCCTGATCTCAGCATTCATCAGGCAAACCTGAGCTATGATCTCTGCTTTTACAATAAGCTTTTAATTTTACTTCCAGCCTTCTAATTGCCCTCCCCACTCTCCATCTTTGTAATAGTAGGTTTTCTGTCTCAGAGGCTGGGAGATGGCACGAGCTCTTCTCAGCTCCTACTAGTTCTCTGCCATTCACACTTGGCCTTTCACAGTAGTTGTCATGCAGCTCTGATATAAAAATAATAAAGAATTTTTCTTGCCCACCCTTAAGGGAAAGCACACATATGGTCTGAAATTGCCTTGTGCCAGCAGAAAAAAGGCACATCTCTTGGTGGGTGGATTAAATGCTGAATATTCCTGGTGGGTCTGGGTGGCTCTGTAAGGCATGGATGGGACCTGCTGAGGCAGGTGGGAGGATGGATGTGGCAAAAGGTCCGAGAGTGTCTCCCCTGGTGAAAAGAGCCAAGTGGAGGATCTAGTTCTCCATCTGTTCAACTGAAAGCTTTACATCACTCCTAGGAGTTCACCAATTGATCCTCGAGTCTGGGCTGGGCTGGCAGATCAAGAGAAGGTCATTTGACATTGCTCCAGGCAGGAGGATCTTGTAATATTCTCAGTGTGCAATTTTGCATGCTTTGGCTTTGAGTTTTTATGTTTGACTCAGTAATGTGCCATCCAACACATTTCTGGGATTTGTGCTTTCTGGGCTAGGCTGAGGAGCCATTAGGACAAGCCCAGCAGGATTCACTGTGGGAAGAGCAGAGAAAGAGGATCCCACACCTCCCAATGGAGGTTTGAGCCTCTTCTCACTGTTGAATGCTTTGTGTCCCTCCACTCAGCTGGCCTTTTAACTTTTGCATAGCACACAGCTCCTGGTGCCCCTGTGTTTTGATGCATTAGCTCAGGACAGCCTTCCTGAGGCACCTCTGGGGCTCTGCACAAACTGCACCTGCTCAGGAGCCTCATTTTCCCTTTCACCCCCTCGGGCCTCGTGTCTTGGCAAACTGCAGAAGATAAAGCCTAGAGGGAAAGAAAGGCAGGGGCTTTACAAGGGGAAGTGTCCTGGGAGGTTTCCTGCCATCCCCACCCTGAGATGGAGCCTGCAGAAAGGATGCCCAGGAGTTTGGAGGGCAGGGGCTCAGTTTTGGCCTCCCCAGGCTGTCTTTCAGCAATACCTTATTTCTGCTTTGCCAAAGCTTTCGCAGCTTGGACTCACCAGACAGTTTCTACAAAGAGGAGATCCTCATTTGCACAGTAAAATTAGTTTCCTTGGACTTCTAACTTGGGCTTTGTGGTACCTGGGTCTGCTGTTAAGGTGGGGAAATCCATCAGGGCACAGCTGATTGACTCCAGCAATAGCAGCAACTAAATAATAGTGAAAAATGACATTCTTCCCTTCAAAGGAAGGGAAGAGTGCTGGTTATTCCAAATAAAAGGCTGAATGAAGATTTCACTTTAAAAATTTGTTAAACTTCAGAAAAAATGTCATGGGCTAAAGAGGTCATGCTCAGACCTGGAGTTACTGCTCACCTGCAGGCAGAAGAAAGGTCAGTGCACAGGGAAAGACTGCAGGAACCTGATGGGCAAAGGCTGCTGGGGTTGGTTGGGGGGCTGGGGGGCACAAGGATGCTGCTCTTGGCCCTAATGCCACACCTCAGTGGGCAGGGGAAAGCAGCCCCTGGCTGTGGAGCCACAATGATGGGCACCAGCTGGGCAAGGGAGCACATGGCTTGGAGGGACAATGCTTCCAGGGGGAGCTCAGCTTTGGGAGGAACCTTGGGAGCCTCCAGTGCCACCAGCCAGCAGCTCTGCTGGTTCAGTGCAATGCACCAAGAGACAGCTCTTGAGCCTTGCAGTGTAGTTGCTGTTGCCTAATGATTTCCTTTACTTCTTCCAAGCATCTCCCTCCAATACAGCTCACTGCACCTCTGCAGGCCACTGTCAGGCAGGTTTTGACCCCAGAAGCTGATGCAGGAGGGTTTTCTGGTGCATCCCAAGAACAGAAAAAGCACACCAGTGTTTGGATGCAGTTTTTCTCATTTTTGCTTGCTTGACATCCTAATATTCAAACACAAATAGACCAGCCCTGCTGCTACTTCAGGCACCTGCTGCCATAAGGGGAGGGCAAAACCAGAGGGGATAGGCTGGGTCATTTAGTCCAACTATTCTGAGCAGCCACGTCATATAATCCCCTTCACAAATTTCCCAGTCTCCCAGCAGCCCCCACCAGTTAATACCCATTTGTTCATGTGCCAACATTATCTGTGGTTTAAAAGCTATTTTTTCCCCCCAGTATTTCCCTACAGCTTCCTCCTCATCTTCCTCTGCCCCGTGTCATTGTAACTAAGGATTGTGCATCCTCCCATGCTGAACCTGCCTGGCATCCGCTGCCCTCACCCTGGCTGTGGCTGATCATTGCACCAGCACCAGGGGTAAGTCTCAGCATCCTGGCCCCTGGTTTGCTGCCCACAGCAATCCCACAGGGATGGCTTCCAATGCACTGAGATCCCTGCATCTTGTGGCAATCATGCTGCTGGTCCTGACTCTTCTTTTGTGCAGGTCCCAGCTCTGCTGAGTGGGGTGATGGGGTGACGCCCCCAGCCCTTCAGCTCCCCTCAGCCAGTGTGTTACTCACTTTGCAATCCATTTTCTAATCCTCACCTGCTCTGATTCCAGTGATGACAACTCTCACTGTGCTGTCAGATACCTGTCTGAAGAAGAGATTTGATCTGTTGCACTGCCTGGCCTAGAAAAATCTCTGGTTGTAAAGACAATAATCAGCGTGACCCGTTGTAACCCTGTGCCCTTCCCTGTGACTGTTGTTTCCCCCAGGACTTGGATTCTGTAGGATCCCCCAAAGAGCAAACAACTTGCAGAGTAAAACCACATAAAATACCCCAAACCAATGTGCAGGGCAGGAAAAAGTGACTGTGGGTTCCTGATACAGCCAACCTGGCAGAATAACCTTGCTTAAATCAGCAGCTGATTGTGGGCAATGGCTTTGGCATGATTGTTCTGTGTTACTGATGTGCTGCCCTGCCATGGGTATTCCCCTTTCCAGGAACCCCCTGTGCACCCTTTGTTTAGGGCTCACAAACCCCTCTGTAAACCTGGGACTGTTGGCTCTCAGACAGCTGGTAACAGCGAGCAGCACAAATTGTCTGCTCTACATTTCAGATGGCTGAGCTTGGTGGCAGATGACTCGGTCCACACAGCCAGCTTAAATCCTTGCCTCTCACGAGACTCCAGTGATGGTTTTCTCATTGCCTGCTCCAGGTGCCAGAGCACTTCACCTCGAACATCACTTCAGTGATTCTTAAAGATGCTGTTTGCAAAGGTAGCCCTCTAAATCTACCCAGAAATTCTCTCTGTACCTGCAAGAAGTTGATTCCAGAGATCCTGGTTCAAACCTACCCCTGTTTATTTGTGTAACACTGAGAAAACACTCCAGGCCACAGCAAAATGGCTCCCTCCCCTAGAGTGCTCTCAGCATCTGGGGAGAAAAAATGATTCATTGGGGTGTCCAGGATTAGCAACAGGATTCGTGGTCGACAAAACACTTGGGGTGATTCAGCATTGGAGACTGAGGGATAGAGATGTGAATGTGCTGTTGATCATGGCAGGTGAAGCAGGATGGGGACAGAAAATCTCTCCTGGGGACAGCGCAGAAGGCTGCTGGTGGGGTGGCACTGACACAAGCTCAGTGTCAGGAGCTTGGGCTCAAGGACACTGAAGAAGATGCCATAGAAAAACAGGGTTGATTTGATGGGAAACTGAGCTGGAGCACTAAATCCTAGAGGGATGTACAGGACGTGCCTGCAAGAACGGCCCACAGGGCTGCAGCGGCTGCAGAGCAGCTGGAGGAATGCTCTGCAGGGCAAAAGCAAAGCCTGTGACCTCTGGTGACCTGACCCAGCACTACACAGGATGGGCACCACCAGCCACTTGGGCTGAAGTCAGACCAGTGGAAACTCACTGGATCCAGGCACAATCCCTGCCCGCTTCCTGCCCAGCCCTGCCCCGCGCAGGCTGCACCAGCCGGGCAGCCGGGCACGGCAGAGGGTAGAGCAAAGACACGAATAAAGAGGCTCATGTTTTCCAGCCGTCTCTCCCAGCTGCCGTGCAGATTGCAGCTGTTTCTCCCCAGTCACGCTGGCCGCAGGACTCGTCGGGTTGGTATTTAATTGCCTCTCCCTCACGACGCATTAGGCAGGGTGTAATTTGCTGGCGCTGGTCAAACAATACAGATAAACCCGGTTTGCACACAAAGGCAGCAGCGGAGCGGGGAAACTCCGCCGGCTGCCTCCGCTCCCCTTTGGAGCTGGAGGCTCCAGACATGGGCGGGATAAGGAGAGGCAGACGTCTCGGCCTTGGGGAGGAGGAAGGGAAGTGTCAAACAACCGGAGACACCGCTGGTGCTGCGGGAGCTGGGGTGAAGTCATGAGTGCCCACAGCGTCACCGGGGCTGGGCTGCCGTGTGCCAGCACGGGGGCTGCCCACGTGTTCTTACAGCTCAGCACATCCCTTTTCCTGGCTTTTCTGTTTCTTCTTCCTGAATTTCAGGTATCAAGATATTCTAAGATTTCTCTCTCTGCTCTTTTGTAACCTTAGTGGTTAAGATAGGGGAGATGGCAACTTCACTCCTGCTTGGGAATGACCCAGCAATTAAAAGCCAACAGGTTTTTTTAACTTAGGAGGCAGAAGGGCTGTCATAACACCTATGCTAGCCCTCAGTGTTTCTCAGGAGATTGGTTTCAGCAGAAGTAGTCAAAAAGGAGCAAAAAGCTTCACTCATACCCAGATTCTCACCCTGCAGCACCATGATGCTCAGAGCATCTCTGCCCTCCCCAGCTCTCCTTGTACCCCAGGCTCCAGTCAGTGGACAGATTTCACCCAGATGCTTTGAATATTAGGAGAGAGTTAAAAATTAGCCTGCCCTTGCAATGCAAGTGCTGAAAAAGCAAAACACGCCCTTCTTTGTGCTGGCCCAGGGCACAGACCTGCATTTATGACCACATCTAATACAGCCATGTATTACATGAGCAATCCCCAATATTGATACAGAGAGAAGGGCAGTTATATAGACCATGGGTGGATTTTAGTGTTCCTTAAATATTTACCCAAAAGATGCTGGTAACCAGAATTGCTGTAAAAGGGCTGCAAATTGCCAGCAAGAAGTGAGCTTTAAAATACCTAGAAATTAAGTATCATCATTAAAATTAATTGGGGAATCACATAGTTTTAAACACTCCAGTATTTTTAGGAGAGTTCAGGTGTGATCCTGTCTGGCCAGCAGTGAATCCTGTGGATCACCCACTTCATGCTTGGATTTGAAGGAGCCTGACTGCTCTGCCTCACCTTGTAGAGGGAAGACTTGCTTGGGACAGCACCAGGCTCCCACATCCCCTCCCCAGACTTCTCAGCATCCTCCCCCATTGCTGACACGCTGCACATGCAATAAAACCAGCTGCTTTGTCACCAAGTTGCACATTAACACCCACACCAGCGACATGGGGTAATTTTTGGGAACTGGCAGATAACCCTGTCCCTGTGCTCGGCATCCTGGCACCCGGCGTGCGCCCGGCACAGGCACTGCCTGCTCCAGCACGGGCTGGGAGGAAGCAAACCAACAACAACAAAAGGAGCTGTTTGTTTGAAGGCCTCTGGAACAGGAGGAAATCGAGGGTGCGTCAAAATGGGAAAGCACAAAGACAGCAGGGAAATGGGGTTTATTTATAAACTTTGAGAGGATGGCTGTGAACAATAGGGTGGGTGGTTTTTATCCCACCAAGAGATGGAAGAGGAGTCTGTCAGCCCCCGGCACAGCAGGATGGGCTGGCTGGAGAGCCCTGGCCAAGGGCTCAGCCTGGGCTCAGGGTGGCTCCAGAATGTGGCTCCACTGCTTTGCAGAGCTGCATCCTTGGCAGGCAGGCATGGGATGTTTCCTGGCTTCCTCCAAAGCTCCACCACACCAAAGTCTCTCTGTGGGCAGTGGCAAGGGCTGCACAGCACCCACAGTGCATGTTTCTGCCTGGGGTGGTTGGGAGCACCCATCAGTGGGTAGGTTTGGGGTAGGTCCTGTTCCTGTGCAGCAGTGCTCCTGAGCATGTTTGGGAGCAGGTGATGCCACAGCAAACCTCACTCCTGCTCGTTGGCTCTCCGGGAGCTGCTGGTAACTTACTGCACATCCTCCCTTCCAGTGACTTTTGTCTGCTGGGACAGTAGAGGTGAGCCATGGCTGGTGGCCAATCACGCCCTGGTGTTGTTTCCCAGGTGTTGGGCTGGAGGCAGGCATGGGCAGAGGTTTGGCAGGGCTGTTGGAGCAGCTCCTGTTTACTGTTACCACCCAAGGGGCCTTTCACCTCTCTGCCTAAGCGATGTTTAGACAAGCTCAGTTTCACTCCCATTCTCCCTTGCCATGTTAAATGCTTTCTCTGACAGCCACAGCTGGATGAACTGGGGTGGCACACAGCATTAGTGAGACTGGCAAGGTAACTCACAGGAGCAGACACTGCACCAACAGGGGAGTAACGGGGTGAAGGGAGCCATCAGTAACCTGACACTGTCCCTGCTGCCCAAAGTGCAGCACAGGGCATCCAACAGCCACTGGTTGGCAGGGAGGAGCATCCTTCCCACCACTGGAGCTGGACCATGGAAAGAGCCATCCCAGTCCCTGGCCACAGTATTTTGATTTACACAGGAGCTAAGAGGTGCTGTCATTCCTTTGTGACTGGAGGAATTGCATTGTTTAAATCTCAAAATCCTAAAATCAGTTTGTAACTACATCTATCAAATTAAAGGCAGCTGCCACAAATGGCACTTGCACACGTGCTCTTGTGTTGCTCAAAGAGCCCGTCTGGCTTCGTGCAGCAAAAGCTATTTAATTCCTATGCTGGGCACAGGGTGACACTGGGGAATGCTTCCTGCTTGCCAGATCTTCTCTTCTTATGAGAATATGCCCCTTTTAATCAGAATTTTCCAAATAGTAAAACATTTGTGGGCTACAAAGTCTTGGGCATTAGGGCAGGCAGAGCTGCCTTTGTGGTTCTTCTGGCAGGGGAAAAGCTCATTGCTGACCCAGGGACCTGAAGAATTTGTCCTTTTAGAGCCTGCCTAAAACCAGGTTGGTTCTGGCTTCTCCTGCCTGCCCGTGCCCCAGAGCAGCTCAGAAAGGAGGGCAGTGTGCCCAGCACTGCTCCTGCAGCAGCTTCACTTTGGCTTTGGAGTCTGTGTCAGCCAAGAGACAACAGTGATGGGAGGTGGGCTGAGCAGCTGCTGCTCTGACCCTTCTCCACTGCAGCTGGGGGTGTCCAGGGCTGCACCACACAGGCTGGAGGATCAGTGTGGATGGTGCCCAGGCAGGAATTGCAGGGTGGATGAGTCTCTGCCATCCTTGGCAGCTCTATTGCAGACCTCAGACTTCTGTTCAAAGTTATTTATTTATGGTAAAAAACACTTTTCCTTTCTCAAAGAACGCCAGAGCTGGGATTATCCCAGGGGTAATTTGCAGCTTTGCCTTCAAGCCCTGTTTAGGCACAGAGAGCTCTGAGTGAGGAGCATCAGTTCCCTGCCCAAGGAGGAGAAGTGCTCTGAGTGCCTCTCAGAGAACCTCCTCATTTCATAAGGAAGAAATCAAAGCACTAAAGATGCTCTGGATCACAATTTCTTGTTAAAACACCAAGGCATTTTGTGATCTTGCTGGTGCAAAGAGCCACTGAATGCCATGGAGATGACACTCTGTGAACCCATGTCTGCCACAGGCTCGGCACCCTTGGCACTGCACAGGGATCCTGCACTGCTTTGTGCCCTCTGTGGGATGTCCACGGCTCTGGAGAGGCAGCTGCTGTGTGGTGTGTGGAGCAGAAGGCTGATGGAGCCTGGCACCATGTAGACACCACTTTGGTTTTCTCATCATACTGATCTCTCCAAGTAAATGTGCTTTTTCTGAGTGCCCAGTAAATCAGTGATATTGACAGCCTTGATAAGATCTAAATGAGAGCAGGACTAAGTGGGGGCAGCAGCCCTCCTCTGCTTTAGGGGCAGCACCAGGTGTGCACTGGGAGCAAAGGCAGAATCCTGATCTTACAGGTTGATGAAATGTGTGTGGCTTCACAAAACCCACCTGGAAAGGCCCTGGCTGCACACAGTGAGTGTCAGTGAGCTGTGCCATGCTGAAGTGAGGTTCAGGGAGGCAGGAGGTGCTGTTGGGAAGCCCCCAGGAGAGCCTTTGACCAGCTCACACAAATCCTCCACAGACTGAAAATAACCTCTCAGATGAGATCATTTTCACAGAGGAAGAAGTTTCTCCAGCCAAATTGCTCCCTGTGCAGCATTGTCACTGTGTTCACACCAGCACTCAAAAGGGTTAAACTGGAGGAAGAGACTGAAAGCAAAGGCAAAGTGTACTTTGCTTTCAAACTTAACATGCCCAATGTAAGAAAATCATCAGAGTTACAGAATACCTGAGTTGGAAGAGACCCACCCCTCATTTGCACAAAGCTCATTTTCAGTGAGGGGACAGGACACTATTATTTCTTGAAATATCCATAAGAGGCCCATAACCCCAGAGAGCAGCTGGTACCCCAGACATCCTGGTGCTGGCAGGATGGAACAGGTGACACTGACACAGTGCCTTCACCCTCACCCTGAGAAGGCATTTAGGGCATGTCTAGTACCATAAAGCAACTGCAAAGGCAGAAACCAAGCCAAGTGGAGTAAGATGGCCCAAAATACCTGTTTATAAGAAAACTACTCAAATGCCCAAATATTCTCCCATTAGACAGGCAGTGGCAGAGCAAATTCTGCCCAATGTGTCTCTTCCAGGTCATTTGTGAAGTTAGCCCCATTAAATAAATCCAGGAAGAACCAGCTGCTCCAGCTGAAGGTGAATGTTCACATGTAGGTGACATGCCAGCCAGGAGATCAGGACTTAAATGGATGTGGTTACTTATTAGTTGTAAACACTGTTGAATAAATCTAAATAAACTATACTTATTTATACAGCATATTCCTAATGTTGGTTGGGTGCTGCCAACTTTAAAATAAAACTGAAGTCAAGCAGGGTAAACGTTTTAATGCCTCTGTAGCTATAATTAGCATGCGTAATATGTATATACAAATATACATAATATATGTAATTATAGGTATTGGTGTTTGAGAGAGCTGTCTAGCCAGATGGAAAGAGTAAGTATTGAAATCACTGTACCTCTCTGCTAGAAAGGGGAGGATGCTTATACTCACTGGAATAAGAAATTGGTAGCTCCTGTTTGGGAAAGGGAGTTATTGTCCCACATTCCCATTCTGCTGAGTGGATTTAATAGCCAGCTTCTGTCTTGTCCATCCACTTAAAGAAGGATTTGGGCTGAAAGTGTCCAACATCCAAGGGCAAAGCACTGTGTGTAAACTGCAGCTGCTGCAGTGTGTTCAGAGTTTTCTGTAGGTCCTTTTTGGCACCCAGCAAAGGGACAACTCAGGAGATGAGGTGGCTTTGGTCCTCTGGAGCACCTCAGAGGCCCCAGCTCAGCACCTGTCTGGGTACATGGTCTGCCCCACATGGCCATTGGTGCAGGGACCTGAAGTGTCCCCAAGCTTTAGTGCCACTGTGCCAAACACCAGCCAAAGAGACAAGCTCAGGCAGGCCCCCACACTGCCATTAACACTCAGAGACCCCCAACATGGCATGTTTATTAGGGGTCAGTCAGTTGCTCTCAACACCCTGGACACAGAAATTCAGCCATCTGCAGCAACCTTTCCTTTTCCATCCCAGTGGGGGCATGGAGGAGAGGGAAGGGCCTGGGCTAACAGGATGTTCACTGAGAAATTCAGTCCCTGCAAGGTCCTCAAGCTCAGCTTGTCAAAATGCTGATGCTGGGGGCTACATTTCCCCTGCAGTTCAGGGATTATTTGGCTCTCACTGCATCAAGCTGAGGGCTAAACAACTTGCTCTTCTGCAGTTCTCCCTGGCATGGCTAAGTGCTCAGCCTTTTGTGAAAAGCCAGGCCATTAAGTTAAGCACCTCACTTCAGTGGATGTTTGAACTTTCTGTACCTTTGGGAGGAGAGGGATGAGTGCTGTGCCTGGGAGGTCAGAGAGCAGCCAGCAGCTGACATGCCAAAGGTCAAACCCAGCAGCAGCTGGCAATGTCAGCCAGGGCTGGGAGCGGTCAGGACCATGCCCGGGACCACGTCACCACCCCAGAGAATTCCAGTTGCTCCTTACAGAGTTCAACTGCTCACCATCCTGATAACCCAGGGCACAAGTTTTGTTTTTACAAATAACATTTGCAAATTAAACATTTGCAAAAGCTCCAGCAGTGTCCAGAGACACGCAGTTGTATCGAGCTCCTGCTGCAAATGTGAAAGGAAATGCACCTGGAATTCATGCCATGGAAGCAGGTGAGACAGAAGGGTGTGGGAACCTTTGGCACCAGAGATCTTCCACTGGGGTCTCCTGTGACTTCTGCCCCACCAGGCCAGAGAAGTCTCTGGCCTGTGGGTAAAGTTGATAGAGAGAAAATATTGAACAAACGGATATTATTCTGCTTAGTGGAGTGAGTTAAAAAGTTCAAAAAAACTTCACCAACATTCTTAGCTTGTTGCAAAAGGATGGAGGGGAGAGGAGGAGTCTTGCCTCCCTGACAAAGCCTGCTCCATTGCTGGATTTTGAAATGAATCAATATAGAAAATGAGCCCGGCAGCCAGATGTCTGCTTTCATCTCTCTGCACTGGAACTGGAATAAAGCCCACAAAATCTCCACCAAAAATACCTTCTTTGAAAGAGCTTTGTTGCTGGCTTTGCAACTGCGGGGAACAAAGGCAGCAAACGCGAGGGTCTGATGCCACCTAAAGGCCGCTTGAATTCTCACCTCCCAGAGGCTCTGTTTGACTTTGGGACTCTCAACCACAATTTCCAAGTGTGAACTCTTGTTTGCCCTCCAGTTCCCACCACCAGGCTTTGTTTTGTTTGCGTTCAAGTTGATCGAACTTGACCGAAGCTGTCTGTGCTGTGTGCTGCTCCATGTGAAAAGTGCCTGGGTGTGTTTGCACACACTGCTGGCACATGTAAAAAGTACAGCTGTTGTACCCCAATGCTTCCAAAGGACAAGGCTGTAGAAAAATACAAGTTTTTTCATACTGTATTCTGTCAATCTTTTCTCTTGGAAAGCTAAATTACTGCTGGCTTTGAAATTGAGTTAGAAACTGCGGTGAAAGGCTGAGCGATATTGAGGATGGGCTTTCTACTATTTCCCCAAGAGTCTGCAAGTTTGGCCAAGCTGCAAGTCTCTGGCAGAGCAGTTCCTGCAGGCTGTGTGAGGGCCAACACGCCACAAGTTCCCACCATCAGCGAATGCTGTCCTGCTGTCCCCCTGTCCCCAGCGCGCCGCCGTGCCCGCGGCAACGCCCACGGCCCGGCTGGCCCCGCTCCAGCTGCCCACACACACGGCCAGGCAGCTTCTGGTCAGTGCCTTTCAGAGCCCTGCCCCTCTTGTAACACCCTGGGTCTTTGAAAGGACAAACACCAACCCCCGCAGCAGCCCCAGGGGTGAGGGGATGTGCTTCCCTGCCAGGCTGCAGAAAGGAAGAGAGAGAACATCGGCACTCACATCAGAAGTTTCCATCAGACCCACGTGCCCAGCATGGGACACTGTGGCCCTTTCTCCCTGTCCTTGCTACAATGCAGTACATCCTGTTTGAGAAGTTTCCATGGGCTCAAATAGTGAAAACTCAACAGTTTTGCTAACTGGATATGTAGAAAATAGAAAATCCTCAACTACTTGCCCCAGAGATGACAGCAATTCATGCCACGTGCTCAACAGTGTGTAATAGACTCAACTGGCAAGGCAGGAAAATATGAGTCAAAATGGCCTATTACAGCCCTAACCATGACATTATGCTGTCTCCTTGTGGCTTCTAAAGCCTGATACACCTCATTCTGCAGATTCTGCAAAATCTGCTTTGCTGCGTAACACTTATCTCCAGAACAGCTGGAAGTCTGTAAAAGACAACAACAAGCAATCACCTGGATCTACAGCTTTATAAATCCTTTTCCTTTTTCATGTTCTTGGGTGGTAGCTTGCAATTCTGCACAGTAAACACTGCTTCTCTGTATTGCTCTCTCTTGGGTTGAGCAGCCTAATGACAATAATTATTTCATATCATATTAATGACCCATTTTGAAGTTATCTTTCCAAGAGCTCCTACTTCCCAAAACTTAAGTTTTAATGTTTATTATGGCTGTTACAAACATCTACTTTATTTCCATGCTTCGGCTTGCAGAATCTCAGATCCCTCGAGTAACACTGTGAAAGAGTATGATTTAAGTGAAAATGAAGGGTCTGATGTGGTTTGTAGACTCTTGGGAATAAAAAGAACCTAAAGAAGTAAATTATATATGCTCTTGGCCTTACAGTGGATGCTCCTCCGTGTTGATACAGTGTCTACTTTCACATCAGTGCAGCACTAAAAAGACTGTAGATCCTTCTGGAGACAAATTATAGTCAGAAAAATACTAAAATCTTGGTCAAGATTTATTTAAAATGCTAAACCAAAATTATCCTACCACATGGGGACCGAGTTCATCAAACTGTCACCAGACACAGAGGGCTGAGTTTTGACTTTCTTGTAAACAAAAACAAAAGGCTGATTTGTGGAAAGACAAAGAAAACAAATATTTGTGCAGTCTTAAAAGACATTTCACAGAGTTGATACAGCTACAAAAACAAAACACTGCAACTTCTGCAGCTTCACAGGCTCTGACATACACCATACGTTGGCAGGGCATGACACAGATATCTTCAAATAACTTTGCATTAAGCTTTTTCTTTAAGAAAACCTTTGTTTTAGTAATAATAATTTCAAAAAAAAGGAAAATTCTTTGATCTATTTCCTTGCTCTGTACTTACTCAGCACTAAAACCACCCCAGTCCCTCATGTCACCTGTGGTGCCATGGTGCTGCAGAGCAGCAGGCAGCCCAGGCTGGGCAAGCACAGACCCCCTGGGCTCAGAACAGCTGCCTGGCAGTGACCTTTCACCACGGGCCTGTCCTCCTTCCTCTCCAGCACCTGTGACAGAGACAAAAGCTGTTCAACAGCAAGATCAGGTTACTTTCCTGCAGAGTTCTCAGGATAAGCACAAGCAAGAAGTCCTCTCCAGAATAAATTCTTGAGAAGCAACGTGCAAAATCAAAGCATCTTCTCTACAAGCAAGAGATGTAAGTGCATGAACAAAAATGCTATATGAAATCCATCTATTTAAAATACTGTTTATTTGTGATTTAACATTAATTAGCATTACATCTATGAGCAATTTCAGATAACATTTATATATTTTCCACAGGACACAAGAGTTGGCTGGCTCATTCTTTATGCCAAAGCAAGTAAATAGAGGCATTAGCAAAAGGTGCAAATAGTTCACGGTTGCATTTTAAAAAATATTTATGCACATTGCATTCATTTAGATATATTTTTAAAAAAGTTATGAAAAGCATAGTTCACAGGTTACTGTTTCTACATATGTTGTAATACAACACAAATAATGTAGAACATAAAAAACAAAGTAAGCAACTGAAAGTTTCCACTATGATTAAAAACACTGATTCCAGTATTTAGTGACAGCTAGGAAATTGTTTCCAGGATCCATTCCAACATTGCATTATCACACTTACACGGTCAAAGCTAACCAGCCCCCAAACATGCTATAATCAACATTTTTGCATGCCAAACCACTCTCCAGCCATATTTAACAATTATATATTGTATAACATTTCAACCGGTAATTTGGGAATCACATGGATCTTAAAAGATGTACTTCCTATTGCAATGACTGATTTACAGACATTTGACACAGCGAAGAAACCCCTATGTTAATTTCTATGTTTAGTTTGTATTTACAATACAGTAAAAGTACTAAAATGACAACACAAGTAAAAATGAGTAAGTGGCAGTACCACCCTTACCCATGGCACTAGGCTCTGATTTGCTCTGGGTTCATCCAAAGGACAACACAGATTCACGAGACCCTTTTACAATTTGAATGAAACTGAAGAAAAAACCCAAAGTGTTGCACGCTGCATGAACCCATACAAATGATTTAAAACATCTAATATGGAAATGTCGCTCTGCTGATTTAATAAAAATATCCCGCAATCCGTATCATATATTTAAAAAAAATAATCACCGAACTTTTACTTTCTTTGTCTCCTCCTATTTCCCTACTATTTCACTTTCCCTTTTAACATTTTTGTTTCCTTCATTTGGTTATGTTAAGAGATTATTTTTCTTCATTCATTAGCAATACCATGAGAGAGAAAAAGAACAACCCACAAATAATTTTTAAACACGAATCCAGTTCAATTTTATATGCTTTTATCCTTTGATTTTGAAGTCCCTGGATTCCTGAATTATATTTAAGTATACTCTAAACCAAGCATTTTTAAATACACTCTAACTATTAAATGCTTGGTTCACATGCTTATAATACCTTTATACTGAATGGTATACAAACATTTGAACATATAAAATCTTCTTTTTGTTTTGTCAGTTAAACTAAATTATCAATGTTAAGTGTATAAAATCCCCCTTCTTGAAAAATAAGGGTTTCCCCCGCCCCAACTGATAGAATAAAAAAGAAGTCTTCAAAAATTATATTTCACTAAAATGAAATATTTGGCAAAAAAGTTATTGAATAATGGAATTCTTTAGACATTTTGTATAATTCCAAATAAACTTTCTCTTACACAGTTTTTCCCCTAGTATTATGTGCCAGTGTATATTATTTCTATATGAGCTAATCTTAAAAAAGATGTAAAGGTGTGCTGTTAATATGTACCCACTCAAATAGGGGTACAGAAACATAAAATATATGGTCAAAAACCACAATACAAAATGTATGATCTGGTTCCCAAATGAGACAGCAGTTTTAAAAAGTCATATGATCACTCAACAGTAACTTTAATAAAGACTTTAACTGTACTGAAAATTTTCAGGTCTGCAAAATACTCCAAGCAGAACTTGCTGCTGCATACTGTGATGGTATTTGACCTTGCTATGATGGTAATTGAGCACCTGCCAGTGTAGTTCTACATGAAACTAATCCATGTTTCCAACCCTCATAGCAATTTTGGACACAGCTAAGTGAGAGATGAATTAATTTGCAATTAACATGAAAGGTTTTTTTGTTTGTCTCTTTGTTTGGTTTCTTTAAAGCAAAACCTCTTCCAGTTTCTACTTGTTTAGGTTAAAAGTCCAGTTACTGCACACCCCTAACACTACGCTGTTAATGGTCAACTGAAAGGTTTAAAATGTGCAATGTCTCCTCACAACAGAACTGCACTTACGCTTCTACCTTCTCCTTCTTTTTGCTCTTTTTCAGGAAGGATGGGGTGCGGAATTTCTTCTTTTTCTTTGAAGGGGATTTGGAAGGTGACCCTTCAGGGGACAGAGCCTCTTCTATCTTTTCAGAGCCTTTAATGGTGATCTCTACGCTCTCCACAGTACTCAACTGACTGACCCTCCTGGTGAGATCTTCTTCCACGTCGTGTGCATCTTCCTTCCCGTTCACCACCACAACTGGCATCTCCACGGATATTAGGTTGGCATTCTGGGTGTAGAAATCCTCATGATTTTCTGAAAGAGCAAATGATTTTGCAATTATTTATGTACACTTTCATGCAAAAAAACCCAGTATTGAGACAAAGCCTGCGAGTCTGGACTGTGATCCAAAGAATGAAACCCGAAGTGCTTAGATGTGGTTTTTTCCCCTTTATCCACAGTCTCAGTTGCTGTAAGCTGACAACACAGTCAAAATGCCATTAAGGGAAAATGGGCTGAAAAATTTAACCTTATCTTGGCCAGGGGCACGCAGAGCTCAAGCTGTATAGAGTATGTACAAGTATAGTCTACACAGCATACACAGCCTCAAGCACAGTCAGAATTACATTTTACTGCAAGAGACTGATTTATGAAAACATAGCCATTCCTTACAGAAGGCATTGGAGTACTTGCCTTTTAAAATGCTTACTTAGACTTCTGGAAAAGTCTTAGGCAAAAGAACTATTCTTAACATTTTTCAGTAAAATGAAATATAATATCTATTTGCTCCACCTGGCTAATATCTAAATTTCAGCATGCCCTGAGTTGTTTTCTGTTTGTGAGAATGTTGTATTAGAAAAAATTGGGAAAAATAGTTTTCTGAACAGAGTACCACCCAAACTCTGCAAAAGAGGGCTCCTTTTGACTCAGTTGACTTCATGCAAATGTAAAAGTGCAGCAGAAGAGTCGAGAACTTGGGTTATTGGAGCCCTTGGCATCAAACAGAAATTGCATGGAATACCTTCTAATCTTTCTGGGACATTTTGCGGGGATTGAGTTTGTGACTGAATTTGTGACACAGATGAACCGTCATCTGAGAATAATTCCTGTTCAGCATCTGCAGGACAAGATGTGAGTTAGTAGCCAAGCAAAAGTGAAAATCAAGCAAGAGTGTCAGTGTTGATGCTACAAGATTTACAGGTCTGCTACAGCTTTATGTTGCTCACGCTGACAAACAGCACAAAGTTACAATACACAGTTGAAACTCTAAAGAATTATGGATTTGTTTTATCTGCTAAAAACTGATATATATTAATTCTTTATTAGAAAGCATTAAAAAAGGTGGCAGGACTGCATTCCAAGTAGCATGCCCCATGGTTTTATCTTGTCACAGTCTCCTGGTACAGTAAGCTATTACACTATGTCCTGAGTGTGACATATAGCAAAGTTGTTTTATTACACAGTATTAGTAAAGAAGAATTCACAGTAAGTGTTTTTGTTAAAAATTAAAATCAACCCTGAATTAGCAATTCTCTGTGGAATAGTAGTATTGGAAGAACATATGGAAAGTTAAAGTAGATGAGACTTGCACACTGAGAGAACAGAAGTAAAATTAGAAGCCAGGGCCAAACATCTCAGTAAAGTTGTGCTCAGTTGGGCACAGACTTGAGATACTTGATCTAACTTTAGTATCAGCTCTGAGGAGGAGCTGGATTAAGATGACCTTTGTGGACTCTTCCATCTTAAGTTATTCTGATTCTGACACAAAAATTCATTATGGTTAATTGTGTTTTAGTCAACACCATTTTTCTGAAAACCTTTAATTGTTTTAATTTCAGCACTAACTAAAGTAAAAGAACGAACCACATTTAACAAAAGAATTCTACCACCTCTAGGAATGATTAGTTCTAAGCTAGTTGCCAGCAGTATATGCTAATAATTAACATGTACACATTTTTTTTACAGTAGATATTTTCAGGCTATTATTAAAATGTAAACCCCAGCAATTCAAACCACACTGCTGACCTTCCAACCCCTGCTGCTTGCGCTCAATGGTTTTCTTGTACTCTTCCAGTTCCTTTTCAGTGAGGTGGCTGAACGGGTTGGGCGGTGCTGGCGGCGCGTGCTCATCATCAAACTGCACTGGCTGGGAAAGGGAAAGACACAGAATTTAACAGTTAAAAAACAAAAAGCAGCAAGCAAAATGTGCACTTTTTGTTTTTGGCCAAAGTTTGATGACAAAATTTTGGCACGGAATATAGAATTAAAACACAGATGTACTAACTGTTGGATAGCTGGAAACTCTTAGAATTCCAATTCACCACAGTATGTTGGATAACCTTATTAGGGATATCTATAGTGTTTGGAAGTATATTCTATTCAAGAAAAGACTAATATGGGCAGGTAAGAAACTGGAAACCCTCTCTCCCAATAAGAAGCCTATTTCTAATGAAAGCTGTCTTCCACATGGTCACATCCCACCTTTTAAACTCAGCTACTTCTTGGACTCAATTGTTATCTTAAGACTAATGAAGGCTATTTTTGGCCCCATGCATTCCAAAGTTCTTCCTCTCTCACTTAAAAGATCTTAGACAAGGATCCTACTTCATTAGCATTAATGGTGGCAAACTTAACATGCACATCTCAATTTAAAACTAACTTTTAAAACCTTTAAAATGAAACATGAATAAAATGTATCACTCCTCTAAAACTGGCATTAAAATAATCAGTTCTAACAAAACATTCAGAATGCAAATAGCCCAAGCTGACATTTGAAGGACAAGCAGCCAAATAACCTGAACAGCTGTAAATTAATTACTTAATTATGGTGTACTCACTGAACTTGGCTTTTTATCCACAACAATCCCTGCGAGCAGCTGAGATTGAGGTCCTGCTGTCTTTAGGTCATATCGGTTTTGCTCCCTTATCTATAGAGAGAAAATAAACCAGGTTAGAAACAGATATTTCTCTTTAACAAATCTTATGCCCATCAGCTTTGCAAAGCCACTAACACAGGCAGCAGTGAATGGCTGGAGAATCAAGCTGTGTGCTGCTGCACCTAAAGATTAAGAACTCTTCTTCCACCTCTGAATACACAGCATATGTTGTTCTGCTCTTTCAGTACACACAAATATTTACCCCAGTCCCAGTTCTTGCACTTTATGTAAGCCAACATTTAGAAATAAGATCCCAGGAATAGCCCCTGAACTGTCTCTACACCTCATAAAGGATGCATGTTCAGGTATTGGAGGAAACTCTGTGGTCACAAAGGTTGGTAAAGTTTTTCCTTCTGTAAATAGTTTATTGTTTTCCCTAAACTAACAGCCCTAGCTTCTAATTGTCAGAGCTTAAGAGATTGACAGATCAGATATAAATACAATACAGATCATATAAAAAAAATCCTACAGCAAGAATTAGGAATAAACTCTCTGTGAGCCAGTGACATGCATAAATTTAAAAATCATTGCCTGGGACATGTATTATTAATCTCTGGATGATTAGAGGGTGCCTTTCCAGTTCTGAGGAAGGGAGTTGCTCCTTCTAACTTCACTTCAGTCCCCAAGGACACTGATACAGTGCTTTCCAAGACAGAAAAAAAATATGCAATCCAATGAAAAGTGTCCTGAATATCTGTTAATATAGTTATGCTGAGGGTGGAGTTTTTGGTCAGTCTGATAATCAGTGTCTTTCATGCTGGAAGGGAAAAGCAGAGAGATATTTCTGTTTACAGAGGTCCAACAATAATCTCTCATTTTCTTTTTTTTTACTGCCATTAGAAATTCCAGCTTAATAAGCACTAGGCAAATTAAAACAGAACAGAACAAGATTAGAGTCTGAGACTGAATCATACTGCAGATGATGCACAGCAATTCTGTTGGTGTTGACACCTAATTATCTACTAAATAAAATGCTAAATAACAGGGACTACCACTCTCAATCTATCATTTCCAGAGTTAACACTCATCCTTCATCAGACTATTACACTCAAAATTTAAATATATAAATACTGCATATGTATCTACAGATTTTATGTATATCACACATTTAAATACATGTTTTTGGAGCCAAAAATCACACATAGTGTAAGAACCTTCTTAATAAAATCAAAACATTTGAAAATGTTATTTTACTGCTCTGCTGAATCATTACTTGAACACATAATTTTATTTGGAAATGTTACAATTTTCAGTTCATTTTACCTTATTTCTCTTTTCCAACACTTCACTTGGGTTTGTGTTTAGAGGAACAAATTGGTTTGGATCTTCAATTTTGATTGGCGTTCCTCCACTAGTCTTGGAGGAGTCATCAGCTTTCATCCACTTAAAGAGAGGAAAAAAAAAAAAGACAGAAGCTAAAATACCCAGTATGATGGAAAGGAACAATTCTCTGTGTTGTCTTACTGTTAAAGAAGAGACATCAAGAAAGGACTTTCTGACATTATTTTCAATTCCACATGACATCTAAAAAAATAATCCCAACTCCTATACAGGTTTGCGTGTTTGCCCAAGAGGATTTAAGTTGCCTTGAACATGACTACTTTTTGGAAATACTGACATACATTCCTGAAAAATGCAGTGTCAGCTGTGTACTCATGATGCTGAATTTAGAAAGGATCACACTTTCTAGTAACTGGCACGTAGATCCAGAGCCCTTGTTCATGCAACCAGCTTCCACCTCTGCTGACCACACATTGACTACAGATTTTTTCCCTTCTCAAGCAGGGTTCTGAGGGCATTTTTCCCAAACTCAAGTTTAGAAACCTGCCAGCCTGCCAGCAGGAGGAGCTGATGCTTTTATAGTTGTACTGGGAGTAGCTGAAGAGCAATAACACGCTCTGTAGTCCCACGAGGGCCACCTCTCTGCAGGCAGGAAACTAAGTGTAAGCATCTTGTTGAGCTGCAGGAGGGGGAAAATCTTTATCATCATTAAAAGCCTGTAGCACGAAGAGACCTTTTGAAAGCTTTTTTCAGTAGGCTCACAAATAGAAAAGGGACAGCAAGAGATGAATTAGAGCTCGTGTCTCCCTCATGTGAAAAAAGAACAACCCACGGTTGACTTAAAGCCTTACTATATTTGGTGGATAACTAATAGCACAAGAAGAAGTGGTAGAAAAACTGTTTTCTACTTCAGGAATAAGAAGAGATGGTTAGAACTGCAAAATCATTGTTAAATTTTATCATAAAGTGTTACTCTTACAGTCAACCCCTCTCTCCTCAAAGAGAGGAGACCCTTAGTACCAATGTCATTAAGGCAATGAAAAGCCTATTTTCATTTGCTCAATAAACTTATTTGCTAATCCTATTCAAGATTTCCTCATATAAACTGTGCATAACTTACTTTCAAGCAGGGCAAAACCAAAGTGACTGTCCAACATATCAACCTACCGTGATCTTAGTCCTGGGACTGGTTTCCCCGTTCCAGGACTCCTCAGGCACATTAACTTTCAAGTATGTGTTTGGAGAGTTCAGCCATCTTGTCTTCTCTCTCTGTTGCCTCTGTGCAAGGAATTTCAGGGGGGAAAGTGGGACTGTATCATCTTCAAAGGAAAAGGCAGTCACAGTGGCTGGGATCTCAACATCACTCTTATGTCTGGGTTTTTCCCTGACTAATGGTTGCCTATAGGCATAGCCAGTTCTGTATCCCTGCAGAGGAGGAAAACAATGAAAGGATGTTTAAAAAAAGTAAAATAAAGATTTTTACTATTAAGTTACTATACATTTGTAAGACGGTGGGACAAAATTGAAGCTCAAAGCATTATAAATTTGTATTAAGACAGAATACTGCTGTCAGAAATAGTATGACTAAAAAATTATTTGCTTTACAAAAGCTAACCCTACACTCAAAACCTTACAGGACTACACAGATACCACCAGCAACATTCTCTCACCAGGTTGTCCAGCATCCTCATGAGTGCTTCAAATTCTTGCTCCCCAACTTTCCATTTCTGTTGTGAAGCCATATTAACTCCACCTCCTCCCATTGCTGCCACGGCGTGTGTGGAAGGTTTGAACTTCTGCAGATCCAGTAGTAGGAGATTGTCTATCCCACCTGCTCCAGCTAATGCATGAACCTGGAGACATCAAGGAGCGCATTTCATTTGTGAAAAAGGTTTTGTATTCTCTGCTTTTCTGAATTTGCAGCAGGAAATTGCTTAAATACATGCAGTGCTTACTTCTCAGGCTAGTTTTCTACTGTCCAAAAAATGTATTAAAATACATAGCAAGTGACTGCTACAGAAAGCATTACATCATCTGCTATTAATTGCACGTCAAAAGGAGTAGATTGAAACACTTGCTTTCAGAGTACCTTAAAAACATCTTTCTGCATCACAAGATTAAAAATCTTTCATTTTTCTGGCTGTTTCAAAATGAAAAAGTGTCTGAACTCAAAATGAATGGTAGGGCAAGGAAGGAAAGGAATGAGAGCCTGCCATTTGCACATCCAAATGCCTCTTTGGGAGGACAGGATCACTGGGGAACAAGAACAAAGTGATGAAGTTTCTGGGGATGGGCTTAAAACTTATGAAAGGTGAGAACACTTTCAGTGGTCTCTCTTCCCAGGTTATAGGTAACATCTGGATACCTAACCAGGTAGCTAAAGTTAGACAGAATGGAAACACTGAATTTGTGATTCAAGTTATTTTTAAATATGCCACCCACTACAATTGCTCTAAAGACCTTCTTTTAATTTGGTTTCACAAATCTGTGATCACAGAGAGAAGCTTCTTTTCTTGTCACAACACTCAGCTTCAGTAAAGGAACTTGCTCTCGAGAGATCTTAAATCACACTTCCCCATGCAGTGAGTACCAGCACATCTATTATCTGACAGATTCCCTGCATGAGGCTCTGCACAGCACAGCATGCAACAAAACCTCCTGTGCCCTTTGGAGTGTAACACCACTGAGACTGTGTCAGTGTTCCTAGAATGAGTGCCTTTTTTTTTGTGCCTTTCCCTTAGTCATTCCCTGATCACTCCAGTCTCTCTTCGACCAGGCATACAGGATTACTGGATTCCACAACTCCAAAACTGTGTGATGTAAGAGGTCTTCCCATCTGGGGTATAATCTGTAACTCTGCAGAATAAGTGTCTGAAATGAAACACAGATAAATTCTCTCTCACCTGCGTTTCACAGGCCAGTTGCACATTGAAAATATAGTGGAATGCTTCTTCCAGTGTCTCTCCTAGTGTTACCACACCATGGTTCCTCAAAACTAATACCTAGTAAATGAAGACACTAATGTTAAATGGTAGAAACTGGAGCAGGACATGAAAATTGTTTATGACAAGCATAAATGAGGTTGAATACCTTGCAACTGGGTCCAAGAACTTTTTGAAGCTGAATTCTCTCTTCCTGTTCATCAAGAGATCCCTGGTAGTTGTAATAAGCAACATCTCCCAGAATCAGAGCCTCTTGTGATATGGGAAGGATGCCACACTTCATAGAAGAAACCTGTTTAATGAAAATGAAATGCTGGTAACTAGGGAAAAATGGAACTCTTAAAACTCACATCTCAACCACCCAAGCCTTAGCAGGGTGTACTTTGTTAGAAGAGAGACAAACTCCATAGGGAGAGCTTAGAAAAAACATTCCCCCCCCCCAGTCTAATTTGCAATAGGGTGACCAAGGTGCTGCTACCCAGTGTAGGGACATATTTATTGGAGGAAATTTTTGTGAAATTTGTTCATGTTTAATTCTCAGCTTACTTAATGGTTTATCCTTCTTTCCACATTTATTACTTCAAAAAAGCTAGTACAAAAGAACTTATTCATTCCTTTATATTTTGTCTGTAGGCAAGGAATGTATATATAAATAAATAAATAAATAAATAAATATGCATTTCTAGATAAAATAATAATTGAGTTATTTTAAACTAATTCTTCTAGGCCTCCTTATATTTTTATCATTATTATACAGACCATTTAAAGTTTATGTTAACTATCACATTTAAATACTGAAGTAAATCCAAACTAAGTGTAACAACTAATCAAACTAATCCTAAAAATGGAGCTTCACAATGCACATGAAGATGATTTATACAGCACATTTTTTCTCTAGGATGCTATAAATGAAGCCTGTGTAAACTATTTGCTTTACAACCTCCTCAACCTCAGTATAATAACCTCTGAGCATCACTTTATTCCCATGCCATTCCACTGTGGTGGCCCAGCCCTCTCTCACACTTTTATTTACCAGTGCAGAATCGATATTGAAACAAAAATAAAACTGTTGTGAGGAGAAATATGCCTTAAGTTCATAAGGCAAAGCTGTTTTCTTTCAGTCTGTGCCAAAGGAAGACTCACAGCAGCTGTGGCAGGGGTGTGGATGTGTATGACACATCTGACGTCGGGGCGGGTGGAGTAGATAGCCACGTGAGGACTGAAGCCCACACTGTCAATACTGAGAGCTGTGCTCCCCTGGTCCACCACATCTCCTAGGATGTTCACCTTAACCTGAAAAAGGCAACAGACAAATCATACTCAGAAAGGTTGTGACAACTTCAGTTATCTAGAAAATAGCCTTCCTTTCTTATTTAGCACCAAGTTTCCCCACACATATTCAAGGCTCAGAGCACAAAAAAAGCAGGAGAGCAGCCATGAATGTGTGTGTCAAGAGAACACCCTGCTGCACTAGCCCTTGACTGCTGTTGGAAATTCAGTCATGGAAGAAGTAAGGATAAGACCCTGATACAACATATATTCTACTGCAGTCTAGCTGACCTTTCCTTGCTTCTGACTTTCAAAAATGCATTCCATTAACATTTCATACATTTTAAATATGAAGATAATTCAGAGCCTGAGAAATGCACAAGGAATTTTCAGATTCATTGGAACATTAAAATACTAATTCTTGGATCAACAAAAAACTACCATCATGTGTCATGGTATTTTGGTTCTGTGTTTGCTGTGTAATAGTATCAATCTCATTTTGGTACCCCTTTCACCTTGTGGCAGTTTCTTTACAGGCATGCACTGACATGAAGAGCATATGGCAGGTTCTACACCAAAAGATGTGTGATTTAGCAGCTACCACTGCCTAAATACCAGCCTGTAACTTCACCCAGCTCATTTGCTGGGCCTGGGAAAGATTATTTGACTTTATCTCCTCACTTCTAAAGGTAAGAGGTGATTCTGATAACACTACTCCTACAGAGTCATTTCACGTGTGTTGCCACATTCAGGTTATAAAAGGCTACACTGAGGCTACTGGTGAGTTTCATCAGACAGGAACACAAAACTTTGCTGCTCCACATGGAAGCTGGAGACAAAGAAACAGAAAGTAAAACTAAACCCAAGAAGAAATACTGGCAACAAAGGCTGCTACCATCTAAGCAGGTAATCAGCTTTTCATCTGGTGGGTAAATATTAAAAAAAACCAAACAAGAGCATAATTACAGAAGTCCATTTAAGCAGCCACAAAAGTATTTTAGAAAACAGGATGAGCCTTGTTGGTTATTACAGCAGGTGAATCACATACCAAATTAGAAGCTGAGGCTTCAGAAAAGGACAGCCCTCTTGGAATAATTAGAATGTGGTCATGTTCTTTGCTTACTCTTACCTGCAAAGGAGACAGGAAATGGATTACTGATCTAGTTTACATTAATCAGGGGGAAAAATAATTTGAATGAATAGGTGAGATTCTAAGTATTTTTTTCCTCCAAAATACTTACTGTGATATAGGTATTTGGCAAATGTGCCCACCCAAACAAGTCAGCCAATCTGTATAAACTGGCTAACTTGCAACGAGTAAGTTTTTCTCCCTTAACAAACGAGGAGGTATCTACCCCAGGTAGGTCATTGATGGGTGTAATCATTCCATGGCCTGAAAAACAGACAAAAATAGATGATGGCCAGTTGGACAATTAAATATATTTCCAGTTATGCCATGATCTTCCAGATGCAGTGTATTTAAATGGTTAGCAAAGCAGTACCAGCATTTATGAGACTGAATAAAGGTTTTCCTGAGCTGTCTCCTGAATCAATATCCTACATAGGACTGGAACTGTGCTCAAAGACATTTGTCACTAATGAGGTACTTTTATATGTTACTTTGAGTTTTTTTTTTTACAGGAGAAGACATTCCTTGTAGACTTCTGACAGCAGCAAAACTAATTTGAAGAGGTATCTCAGTCTTAGCACTTCAATTCAGCCCTAATGAAGAAATTAAGATTAGTGCAAGAGTTCTCAAACCCTTAGACAGAAGGCATCACCTCTTAACAGAGAAATCAGAAAGACCAATTTTTTGTCTTTGACTTGTGACTACACAAACATACCCCTCTCCCCTTCATGAATGCATGACAGCCTTTTGACAGCCCACAACCTTTGCTTAGAGGGAAAGTTAAGATCAAAAGAGGTAAAAGTCATTTTGGTTTTCAACAAAAGGAATGTGCACTTTGAGAGCTGTCCCCATTGTCCCTTGCAAACACAGCAGAGACAACAGTGGGACACAGAGTCTCAGCAACCAACCAGAGACATGAACAAGAGGTTATCTGGGCTCTCTGTTCTCTTCCACTCGTTTTGTTAAATAAACCCTGAAGTACCATTCTGGGACCAAATCTCCAAAGATGATGAATGCTGGCAGCTGCCACTGTACTTCAGGCTTGTAAGCTCCCATATGATGTCCACCCACAGAACTTAAATTGACTTGAATGTCTCAGTGCTTCATGACTTGGAAAGAACTTGGGTGTTAACTGCGAGATCCCAAACTTTGAGTTACAAGTAGAGTGCAGACTAGAAGCTGTTCTTAACTGTGGGAGCTGTTTATCTGATAATTCAGTTTGCCAGGGGATTCTCTCCACCTCAGAGTTGTTGGTTTTTCTTTAGTAACAATTTATATGCAAGAGTAGAAAAATAAAGAAACTAAATGGTAATGTATTTCACATCTCAGTTTATATTCATGTTAAACCCCTAATAGTAACAGGGCACAACATCTTGTTCCCTATGTCAGTTCAACTTTTATTAACACATTATAGAAGAACTGAGTTTGAGGATTCCAACCATTTTGGATATCATTATACAAATCAAAGAATTTGAGAGAATGAAGCCTAAAAAGGCAAGTTAAGGCCACCATCTGTACTACTTCACAGCTGAAGCAAGCTCTGAAAGAATTTTTATTCAAGGAAAGAGGAGATCCCAGCATTCCTAAGCCCTGGTAACAATAAAAAAACCCTAAAAAAACCTCACAAAAAACAAAAAAAACCCACCACAAACCAACAAACAAACAAACAAAAACCAAAACCAAGAGCAGTTTATGTATAATTCACTTACTGAGTGGAGATGAGGAAAAACCTGTGAAAGTGCTCGCTGTAATGTATTCAGCAATCTGCTGTAATGCAAGCAGTCCAGTGGGGTTATTGCCCTTCTTCATCTGTTCTTGAATAAGGCATTCCAGATCTTCTCTAAAAGCCTGTAGAAACATTTGAGAAACATCAAGGAAACCTGGCCTTGATAATCTTATTTCTATTATAGGTGGGGCTGGTAGTTTTGCCTCTTATTAATGTTACATGAAACTTCACCATAGACTTTGTTTTTAGCTGTTTTAATTTTGCCAGACTTAATCATCTGACCTAAACTTTGTATGCTAGATACTGGCAATTTGGGGGGCAGAAAGGAGGAGTTTGGTCACAGATGATTTACTATGTCCCAGTACACAACAAGATAAAATGTATTTTTAAAAAATTATTAAACCCATTTTTATCAGTAATTAAAGTGTTGTCCATATTTTGGAAGAGATACTTGAAATTTGATCAGGATGTCTTGCTTTCTATGCTGGATATTTTTTTAATAATGTAATCCCTCTGAAAACCCATTCAAATTTGATAAAGTTATAAACAACTGGAAAACTGGAGCTCATCCATGCTCAAGTAATATCACAGACATGCAAAAACTAGAAGGAATGCTATCTCCTCTCTTATTTCTTTCCTTCCCTAAAGGAAAAAAAAAAAACCTTCTTTTTCTGAATAAAGTGACTGCAAGACCAAGAGATAAACTCTTGCAGAATATACAATGAAAAAGTTTCCATAGTATCAAATTTAATATACTATGCACTGTGGACAAAGCCTGTTCCTTTGAGATGATAAACAGATTATTGCCTGTCTACAACACACCCCTGTTCAAGGACCACTGCAGTCCTGACATTCCTAGACTAAATAAATTCTGTTCCTTCAAACTTATAGGTTACATTTTCTAGCCCTCTCATTACTTCTTGGCAGTATCTTGCAGCTTTTCCCCAAACTTGCAGTACCCAAAGCTGCACACAACATGAGCTGAGGTGGATTGTGAACACTTCTCCTGGCTCCTTCCAAAAAGACATTTGGTGTCCTTACCACGCAGCTGGCTCCTATTATAACTCCAGACTATTCCCTCTAAGTAATTGCTCCTTTCAGTTTGCCTTCCTTGGCAGAGCACTTGCTCTCAATTAAAGAAAGAAAATTCTGTATGACAAATGTAATTTCTTCACTGAATTTTAATTCAGTCCTTCAAAACACCCACTCTGTTGGGCAAAATCCACCAATCCCTTGGGTCTGTTCACTAACAGGCTTTGATTAGTAGGAGAGAGTGCTACTGAACCCCACAAAGACATCCTCAAGACTCTGCTTGATACAGCCTCCTCAGCTGGATAGTTGAGTCTCCAGAACTACTAATTACCAACTTTTCAGATATCCACACTCTCCTTAGAATAACTTTGCCAGGATAATGTCTGTACCTGAGACTTGCCAGATTTCTCTAAGTAAAGCCTCTAAGAATTCCCACTGACTGACTCTGAATGGATCTGTTGCACAGATCTCTCAGTGTAGACCAGAATATTCACGTGGCATCCCCCCAACAGCTGAAGAATCTCTCACCAGGCTGAAGATGCACAGGCAAAGTCAGATTTTTCTCGTTTGTGGCTGCTGTTGGTAAGGTCTGTGCAGCAGGAGAAAGGAGCAGAGGAGGAAAAGGAAAGAAAAAACACAGAATCGAGAGAGGAAAGAAATCTAACTGGAGGAAAAGAAGTGGAAGACAGGGAGCAATGGCCATAAAATGAAACGTGCAAAGTTCCAGCTCAACATGAGGAAGAACTTTAGATCAAGGGTAGCAGAGTACTGGACCAGGCTGCCTTCTCTGCATTATAATAAATTATTCCTCCTTCAATCCAACAAGGACTATTAAAAAGACCTGCAAAAACATTAATAGTAAACTCTTATTAGTCATATCCAAACTTCTGGAGATTTTTTTAACCTGTACAAGTAATGTTACTTTCACAGCAGGAAAAAAAAGGTAATGTAATATATTTTGGGTAATTTTTGACATAAAGATTTTTTAGTTTATTGCATATTGTATTTTTAATTCTTCTGTGCTTTGGTCATGTTATAGTCATTCTTCTGAGCTTAATTTTGCACCTTAATGCTAACAGTAGGATGTTACACATTTGCTGAGACTACTAGAAATGATGTTATAGTGTTGCATCAACAGCTTTGTTAAACCAAACAAGCAGCTTCCATTAAAAACAGTTCTAGAAATAAGAGAAGATAGGTAAGAGCCAGGAAAGTGGCAAACAAGGAGGTGTGGGATGAGCTGCAAAGCAGGTGAGAATATGGATGACGTGCATAAAATCAGGTATGCAATTTATCCACATGCCAGTGCATAAGCATGTTTTCTAGCAGTCTTCAGCCTGCCACATGAATACCTATGAATATTTCACTACATTTCACTCACTGCTACAGACTTCTGAAACTTGGAACTGTATATCCTTAGGTAACCACCACACATGTGCTAACACAACCTTCTCCATTTCTGGTAATCCCAGGGGGCTCCTGTGAAGGGCACAACCTTCTTGTGGTCAACAATTTACCTTTAATAAGAGCCATTCAATGAATGATATTTATTGGATACTTATTTCACTGTACAAGACTGATTTCTGTAAAACCACTAGCTTGCAGGGCTCTGTTCTGGGATCTGACCAGGGCAGCAGGAACCTGCTTCTAAAACCTAACTAGAGCCTGGAGACCAAGTGGTTTTGTTTTGCTTTAATTCATGAGATTGTAATATATTTACATATGTGTGGCATTACACTGCCCACAAGTGATCAAGCAAAAGTCATACAAGTAAGTCATACTGGAGAGAGATGCTTTCAAAGAGATGACAAACATGCTGCTCTGGCACAAAGCAGATATTTTTCAAGCAGAAAGGTAATTTCACATGTAGTATTTGACAAGAAAATGCTGACAAAGGAAAAACTGTAGTGTCAGATGAATGAAAAATGATGTTATTCAGCTGTATGCTCAGCATTGATCAATCAAGAGAAAGTTTCAGGGATTTGGTAGGCTTTTTGGGTACATGTGCATTGTTTTGTTTGTTTGTTTGAAACCATGGCAACTTCAGACATGAGACACTAAGAGCAGTGACTTTTTACAGTAGGGTACAAATCCCAAAGTGAGCAGCACAGCACTTCTTGGCTGCCCATGATTCTTCTAACACAGCTGGACTCAGACACCTGCCTGTGCCTGCACACAGCAAGGATGGAGCCTGGCTAACCCACCCCTCCACAGCTGGGAATCATTTCCTGTTTGCACAAGCATCCTTCTGTCTTCAGAGACCTCACCTGCCCAGCCAAGCACCTGTGTCCCCCTTGTTTGTGCTGAAACAGCACTTCAAGCATCAGACTGAAGGTCTGATAGGAAATGTCCCATGGTATGAGAACTGGGCCTGTGACAGCTACTGGAAAGGAGGTGCAGTGACATTTCAGACAAGATGCACAACCAGGATGATGCTGAGTAAGGCTTTTATTTTAGACATCCAAGTGAGTAGCATGACCTTGGTAGAATGCAGGCTGCTGCTCTGCTTCCACCTCAGCCACCTTCTGAGTGCCACTCCACCACCTTGCTCTGAGACATGAATTTCCCCAGAACTCATCAGTAAAAATGAACAGGGCAGCTCAGCCTGTTCCTAATTCCACTCTTTCCAGAAACTGTAGTCAGCTTTTTTGACACCACCTTAGACAGCCTTACATGGTACTGCACAGCCTGCAGAACAGACAGAGCTTTTCTTGATGGAGTCATTAGTAGGATGATTAGGTCAAGGTCTTTCTAATATCATAAACTACTTCTCCAGAAATATTTGCAGGCATCTTCCAAATACACATCATAGATTCAGGCAGTTTAGATGGAACAATCTTTCAACTTAGATCTGCAAAAGTTCTCTGAAAGTCAGGAGTGAAGTTAACAAGCTCAGTTCTGACTCATTTACTTCCATCTTCTTTCAGAAGTACAGTCTAACTGTGAGCTGACAGTGTAAATTTGGGCTTTTAAGAATCAAAGCAACATTTGCATGTACCAGTTGACAACTAGTATTTTTCAGTCAATATATGCAGAAAGAACTAGAATAATCAACTTGCTAGAATAACCTATTTTACATGGATACACACATACATAGTGCAGAATAATGATGTTGCTAAAAAATTTGGTATTAGTCTCTTCATCTTGCTAGATAGCTGTCTAAGGATGTTAAGAAGTACATAGGCTTATAAGTATTTTGACTATGCTGTTTCTTTTTTGTTGACCACTGATTTCTACATGTATCCAATCAAAAGAAGTAGAAATAAAATAATAAGCAAATAGTAATGGTATACAAGTCATTACAAATACTCCACACCCCTGCAAACCTTTAAGAGGGAAAAGCACATGCTCACATTAGGGCTAATAACAGTAAAGACTAAAAAGTTTCACATCATTCTACAGGAAAGTAGCTAAAAAAGGTATGTGAGGTCCCTACCTTTCACAGCAGCACTGCTGTTAGACTAAAAGCTGCTGAATGATACAAAAACCCATTCAACCATTTTCACTTTAGCCCATTTTGGTCAGAGTTTCTAACATCTTAAATCCATTTTTAAAAAGGTCATAATTCAACTTATCTAAACATACCCACGAAGAGTCTCTAAGCCAAATCTCCACCAGTGAAGAAAAGTTTCAAAACTTAACTGGTATTTTGTCCTCGAGAGTGAAGAGACGTTAATTTTGGTTCCTGTGCTGTAAACACAGCTGACTGTGAGAGGAAGACCTTCACTGAAACAGCCACCACAGCTCCTAACAGGCTCTTTCAAGCCTGAAGTTTAGATACAAACAGCCAGTGCCCTCAGTGAAAAAGGGTGGAGCTGGCCACAAAAAAACCGCCAGTGAGCGAAGGCTGGCGGGGAGAAGATAAGAGTCACAAAAAGTGTTTGTCAATGCCCTGAAAGAGAACAAGGGGGATGGGGCTTCTGTGTTAAGACAAAAAGTAGGCTTGGTAATAAGTATGGGGAATTAGTTGAAGTTATAATAATCTCTTCACTTGCACTGAAGGGTGAGGGTACCTGGGCTGGATTTAGTGACTGGGCTGACAGCAAGGTGCTCCCCACACGGAGCTCAGCCTCTGCCAGTTTTTCCGGCTCCTCTAACCTGGTGCACACTGGCTTTCCTCCATGAGCTGCAGCAGTGTTCACTCCTGTGATAAGCAGCCTAGAGATACCCCATGATTACAGCCAAACCTGAAGCACTGGACTCCTTTGCCAAGCCCATCCCCAGCAACCCAGAGCCAGCCACTCACACAGCTGCTGCTCTGCATGGGGGTCTGGGTCCCTCCCTTGTGTTCTCTCGTGAAGTAAAGCCATACCATACATCTTGCTAAATGGAATGTAAATGAAATGTAATGAATGCAAATGGAATGTACAATGAAATGTAAAATGCTAGACAAAATAAAATTTCATCTCATCAGGGGTCTCGTGCATTTCTGAGCATAATTAACTGGGTTTTTCAGTAAGTGCAGGACTTGGAAGGGTGGGAGCACACATGGTGAGGATGCACGAGGAGGGATGGCAGAGCTCTTGCAGGGTGCTCTGGATGTGTGCACATGCTCCTGCAGCCAAGGAGAAAAGTCACCAGTCATGGCTTTCCAAGGTTTTCCAGGTATTGCTCAACATGTGTCTGTTGGCATTTATATCTAATGAGAAAAAAACACAGTTCAAACTAAGTGGAAAGGAGCAATATGGAAATAGAGTGGAGTGAAGGGTAACCCAGTTTTATAGTAAGAAAGGGAAATTCTCACAATGTGCACTTGTGGTGGAGGACTTTGGTGTGAATTTACAGTGTTCCACCACAGCTACAGAAATGAATGATAGCTGGGCAGGGGGATTTCTTGGGTCCTCACAGAGATCTAGTGGATGGCCTTGATTTGAGACAATGTTACCCTGACCACAAACTCCCTCTCACTTAAAATGTTATCACAGTGCACAGGGATCTTTAAGGGACATTTTGTAGTATGTCTTCAACCATGTGTCAAGTTGAGCTCTTGCCTCTGGGTGAACAAAATGCTGCACAGGTTGTATGACAAAAGCATGCAACTAAATAAGTTATTGCAGTGGGAGGAGAGTCATGACTTCCCAGCAGGATATTGAGAAGATGTCAGAGAAGACAAAAGCCAGAGCAGGGAGCTGCAAGGTGAGAGAACTGCCCAGTGAAGAGGTCCTTAGGTGATACAAAAGGTTGCGAGTCCTTTGTGGCCAAGGGGTGAGGCTTCTGAAGGATGTGAAAAGCTTTTGAACTTCTGAGAAAAGAGCAGTAAAAGCCAAAACATATGAGGAACTGAAAGGACTTTGATATTTTTAAGAAAATAAACTGCCCCAAAAGGGAGTGGTATTGCAAAAATACTGGATGTTCACTCAATACAAAATAAAGTAAGCTAAACAACTGCAAAAGCTGGGGAGAAAATAAATTAAATCATCCTTCGTGTCTGTCCTGATGGTTTGAAAATAACATATCCAGGAAAAAAATCAAGTGTGGGTGGGATTGCTTGTTTTTGAGGAGAAAAATCTGCCTGCATGCTGCGGCAGACTCTGAATAGAAGAGTTGCTAAGTTGTATAGTTATCTCCCCACTTTTTTTTGGGCAAGACCGGCTAGTGTGGGAGGCAGGGGGGTGTCTGCATGTGCAAGGCAGGAAGGGAGGCACAGTACAGAAGTATATTTTTAATCTCAGTATAACCCCCCAAAATTTTGCAGTCTGGATAGTTTCACCTGAGCCTTCCTGCCACGGCAGTACCAAGCCAGAGTGGCCCTGAATACCCTGCAGAGTCGTGGTGGGTTGGTAGACACTCTCTAGATTCAGCATTAAATTAAAGAAAAGCCTGATGGGATCCTGCCAACACAGAGCCTGCCTTAAGAAAAAAAAAAAAAAAAACCAAACCCAAGCTCCAAATAGCTGTGTTTTATATGTAAAAATAGCCAGTGCACATCCAATGGGTCTCAAGAAGCCACACAAAACTTCACTGATAAATTAAAAACATAAACTGCACATTTAAATTCCAATAACTGTGAATTTTTATGTTTACAACAAACAGCTGTTCCACTCATCGGTTCAGACACAACTTCTTCTTACATTAGTAAAAATAATGAAGTATATCTCATATATAAACACATCTTTTGTACAAGGATGCATCCTCTCCCATTTCCACCCTCAACTGTAGCTTTCCTTCCAATACACCAATATAAAGGGTTGGAAGGTACTCCTCAGTGCAGTCTAAGCCCTGATCCTAATTTCCTGTTAGGTTACACACATTTTGCTCCTTGCTGAAGCCTGTAGTTAGCTTTTCTGCTGGGTGGATAATAGTTTTACATGGTCTCACTGCACTGGAAGCAGTGTGACACTGCTGCCTGCCTGCAGAAACACCCAACACCTTCCCTGCTTCACCATGGCTGTGGGGATCTTCTCCCCATCTGTATGCTCACTCAGCTCCTCAGTGCCGAGCTGGCTGTTCAGTCTTCATAAACACCATAACTGCACAACCACTGCCCTTTTTTAAAGAAGTGTTTTAAGAGTTTCTGGTTGCTATGGTGACAGCATCAGAGAAATGCTAGAAGAAAATAAAGGCCAGAAGGACTTGTATACCATAAATGAAATAAGGAGTTTGATGGTACAGCAAATATATTTTTGTTCTGTGAAAGACACAGTTACTCTGTGTAATAAGCAACATGACTGTTTAGCATACAGACAAAACTGTTTTTAATTGCAGAGTTAAGTTGGAAAATACAAAAAAAACCCAAAACAACCAACCCATCTTTTCAGATTTTGGATATATTATAGGGCAATTATCTTGGGTCCAATAAGCAATAAAACTAGTCCACTGCATTAATGTAGTACCTTTCTTTAAAAATAACAACATGCTACCAGAATCCTCTGAATCTGAAGATGTTACTAAAATAAACCTAAATGGCTTTGTGCTAAGATTGGCCAGCAGTACTTCTGGATGCTATCAGGCTGCTCAGGCCCAGCTGATTTTAATTTCTTTCCAGCTTTCTAAGAGACACAGAAGAGCAAACATGTTCAGTTTATCAGATTCTCCAGGCCATCAGATGTTCAGGGGCTACATGCAGTATTAGGCAAACACATCTGAGAACTCACTGATAATGTCAGGACATTCTCCATGGGCAATGGTCAGAAAACAACTATGATTTGTTTAAGGTTTAATATGAACAGGCTCCAAGACATTAGCAAACATCAGAGGTAATGGAAATAGCTTTTCAGTAGCTTTTAAATTATTTAATTTAGGAAAGGGAAATTGCACATCAGAGAGGAGTAGTCAGATTGCACACTAGTATGGGCACCAAACACCACATCAGAGAGATGCAGCAGCTTGATGTCTGAAGATGTCTGGTCAGGCCTGTAGCTCTTACAACAACATGCACTGAGTAAAATATACTGTGGTTCCTGAAATATATTATCTAACTTATTTTCTTGCTAAAGGATTTAGATTTTCCTACTTGAAAGAAATAAAAAAAGCTTGTTAATAAAACCAGATTAAATTGCTACTAAGCTTCCTAATATGTGACAGTGATTAACCCTTTAACCCTCTGCTCACAGAAAGTGCATGTTCAAAGCTTATCACCATAACATGCTCATGTACTTTTAAGACAGTTACTTTCCTTGCTAGATACACTTCACATTTACTAATACTTGCTAGAAGAGGAGTCACTGACTATTTCTTCGATCTGAATGCATTTATATTTGTGAGACTGGATGAAGATTTACCAGCAAAGCAAGCTCTTCCTTAAACTGCATCTCATAACTTCTCTTCTTCTAAACACCTTACAACTATATTCTCTCTGTCAAGTGGAATAATCCAGAAAAGCAACAAAGTTCCATGAAAATATCTAACACAATGTAATTGTGAACAAATACACTATGGACAATGCTCATCAATTCAATCCTGAACCTGTGTTACACAGACTGGTAACAAGTACAATACTTTCTGGCCATTGTGTGATGAATTTTAAATTCAAGAGAACAAGGTAAATGTCTTCAGTCCTGAGTCCCAGGAACAGTACGGCACACAGCAGCTGGATCCTGGAAAAAGCACTGCACCTTCCACCTCAAATAAATTATGAAATTCACTTGGTGGACATTTGCTCACGGGTACTGTATAAAAATGCTTTCCTTTCCTTGCGTGAGAAATCACAGCAGAGTTCCTCTAAATTTTCTGTATCAGGAAAAGGGAGGATAAAAGGAGATACTCGAGGGGAAGTGGGAGCTCAGACAACTCCTCTTCGTGCCTGATCCCACACTCAGCTCCCACATTCCTGTTTCTCTCTAAGCCAAGCAGGCAACAGGCCCCTGGCTTATTTGGACAACTGTTCCGTTACACAACAAAAACTTGCAACTTATTGGCAGCTCTGAACAGTCACTTTCCAAAATGTGCTGGGCTCAGCTTCTCTGGCAGCAGGACACTGACAGCAGCCCAGAGCTCTCTGTCCCACAACCTTCTGTTAAAACAGCAGCCTAAACTCAGGGGTTCATACCCCTCTTCACACCCAGTCCTAAAATCTGCATGCTGACACTGCATCTACTAAAAAAACACCACAGAGGCTGCAGCAAAGGGACATTAATTACATCTGGCAGACTTGGCAAAAGATGCCCCAAAACGTTAATGAAATAGTTACACTCATCAGTTTCAATACTGTCATCATAAGGACCAAAAAACCACCCTCAGATACAAAACCAAATGATCTCTCCAACTTTATTTTTATCTGTTGGGCTAAAGATTTAGTCTTTCTGTGAGTCCTAGCTACTCATAATGTGAGTATTTTAACAGGAATGAGTAGACTCTGATCACATTTTACAATTGAGTAAAATTAACATAAAATTATCATGATTGAAACATTATGCAGTACCTCCTTAGAGTATTTTCCTTATAAAAGAGCCTGGCTGCAAACCCCAGCTTGCACAAATTGACTTGAAAAATAATAAATTCCTTAGTCAACAGGTTCACGTTATACTCAAAGCACAGATCCAAGAGACGCTCCACGACAGCACTTTAGCAAACAATCCTGTTATTCATGGATGACTATAATAGGGTGATTACTAACAGCTGTTTGCAATCTCTTTACATGGAAAAGCTTAAAAAAAAAAATTACAGAAGCACCCCAATTTACAGAGGAACTGAAGACAGAAGGATCTGTAAAGCTGCTTAGCCCCTTCCCAGTCCCATTACCCTCAATACTCGCATTACACATGGATACTCCTAAAGGATCATTCCACAGGCCTTACTCACTCCCTATGGCTTGAAAATACTCAAGGGAACAGCATTATTTTCCAATGTATTCATCAAGTTAAACTCAAAGAATATAGGTATTAAAATATAAATTAAAACTACTACGAATGTGGTTCAATAGATTGAATAGTTTTATATGTAGTCTACACAAGTACTGAACTTACACAACCAGTAGATGAGCACTAATATGGCCAAGTTGGGGTATGATCACCCTCAAGGACATAAAAAGAACTTTTTAATAAACTTAACCCAATTATAAATGTTAATTAAAGCATTCCTGATGCAAATGATAGGTTAATATTCAAACCCAGAAAGCAGAACACCACGTAATGCCCTAATTTGTTTCTATTTGACCAGTGACTCCTTCACTCTCTTCCCTGTCCCTAAGTTTTAATTAGGAACCCTGCAGCCAGCCACATCTTTCTGTAACAATGCAATGAACCATATGAATATAAAAGTATCAGGAGAAAAACCAACACTATAAAGGCTGCTTGTCCACAGTCAAAACACCACACCTGCAAAATGCTGGATAATCTGTTTAGTGACTTTTCTTAGAAGATGGTCCAGAGATATTCTATCTAGCTGTGGCACAGATTTCTTTTTTTATAACAGCCTTTCCTTTTTATTCCCTATTAGTGGCACTCACAGGGCTCTGCAGTATCTGGGTGACCCTCTTCCTCTGCTCCATCATGTTGAAGTCCTGTCTGAGGTCAGGGGACATGTTTCTCTCCCGGATGTACTCCGGGTCATTCTCATTGATGCGATCGAAGTACCGCTCTTTGTGAGGCATCGTGGCGGGGGGAGGAGTAGTGATCACCACCTGGCTGGCATCAGCACTCATGCTTCAACACTGTGCAGAGAAGGCTTCCCCTGAAACAAAAGGAAAACAGGGAAAAATGTTAGTTCAAAGGAGGCCAGTGCACGGAACTTCCAAGTCTGGACACAACTAATGTCCCTTTGCATCTCTGCAGGTCATCTAAAATGAAAGGAGAACAAGTGAATAACTATCACAATTAGAAAATTTATGAAAGATTCTAGAAAAATGGTTAAAAACCATTAGTAAGTTCTCTGATAGTGCACAATCATCTTTATTTGAGGTAAAAAAGCATACAATTAGGAGTGACATTTGAAATGACCATTGTACATTTTATGACAAATTTTCCTCTGTAATTTTACACTACACTTACCACCTCTCAAGGTTTTTATACAGCTCTCCTTCCTGAGCTGTTCAAGCAAACACCCAGAAGAGAAGGCCTGTTTAATATCTGCTCAGAGCTCATCTCCCAACTTGAACGAAGAAATTCCTCAATTACAGCATTTTCAAAGCATCTCAGAACCACAGCTTAAAGGCAAGGCTTCAGGACACTCAAAGACCACCAGGGAAATTTCCACTGAGCTCCAGCTGGTGCCTGCTCTTTCATGAAACTCTTGGAGACATTGAGGGAACTGCAGAGGTTGTATGCTGGCTTACACAGCATTGAGGCCACATCCATGGCAAACAGCTGAGCTTTAGCTTTTCTCCTTTTGTGTGCAATTGTATGCAAAGATTCTCACTGAAGCTCATTACATTAGGAAAAGAAAAAAAAACCCAAACAATAAAAATACTTTCATGTCTTGGTAGAAAGTTTTAAAATCTCATTAAAAATACTGATAAGCATTTGTAAACACAAACAGAACTGGATCAAAAGGAAAGAAGCAGACACCTGAATTTTCATACAAAGAAGCAGGCTCAAAAGCACACTCAGGAGCACCATTCCTCAAAAGCTACTGAAGAGGGACACTTTCTCAGGTTTGAGGAACAAAGAGAAGCAGGATTTGAAGGACGAGATAAGTGTGTTATGAAAATACATTTTAACATGCAAATATCTACAGTCAATAATACATTTAATATAAAAATATTTGCATGAAAAAAAAAATTTGGTATGTAAATTCACATCTTCAGAGGAAAAAAAGCCCAAGTCAAGCAGTGTTCAACAGCATGGTTTGACATTTCTGGTATCAGTGGATCAAAGTGTCCTTGCTCTGTGGCAGAGTTCACCCATCCCTCATTTGTGTCACCACAATCACCATTTGGGGTATTCTGTGAACAGTGAGCCAATGTGGAGCATCCAAACTGCCTCCACTGTAATCTCACATATTTCTCAGGTGAAACACTGGGAACCCCTGTCAAAACCAGCTTGAGCAGCCCAAGCCCTCCTCATGCCTACAGCAAGGCCTTTCAGTCCTCCTAACACCCTCTGCTGCTCAGCCACACCACGACCCAGGCTGGCAGGAGGATGCAAACTGGTTTTCAGCCAGTTTCCCACATGGATTCCCAAATGGCTTTGCTGACAGTGCAAGGGAGAGCACAAGGATGAAATCCTGGGGCACTTCAGCCCTGTAACCAAGTATGAAACCCCAGACAGAAACCACTGACAGAGCTGGGAAAGCATTAGCAGGTAAGAGCCAAGAAAACGATGTCTATGACTTTCTTGTATATTACAGATTATGATAAAATTTGGGATTGAGATAAAACACAACATTTCCTACAGGTTTAATTGGTTTTGTTCTTCCTGCCATTTTTTTTTTTTTCCACAGAGAGAGAGAAAAAGAAAACCTCATCCGGGATGCAAGATTATCCAGCTGCACACACAGAGCTCCCAGGAGGTACCTGGCATGCTGGATGAACATACCATCTTCTGGGATGTATAATTCACATCCTGGAGACAAGCTCCATGAACTCTGATGGCTTCATTCCAGAGACTGGGGAAACACATTGGTGAGTTTTGCATGTGCTGCTCGGGTGCAATAGGAGTTCATTCAGCATTTGCTGACTGACCACTGGAAAGCCTGGGATGTGTGATCACTTTGGGGATGCTGGGGAGAAAACAAGGGCTTTGCTTCAAAGAAGTGAGAGTTTGGGAAAAATCTGGTAGAAGTATGAAAGGAGCTTAAGTTTTTCTAAAGAATTAACTCTTGGGATGGTTAAGCTGCTCAGGTCAGGAAAAATACCCTTATAAATGTAACTGTGTATTATGTCTCTGCTCCACCACCCTGTGTGTACCTTCCCTTTCCCTCTGTCCAAAATGGTGAGGTTTAAGAAGAAAAAGAAAAAAAAAACATCAAGAGAAAACACAAGACCATGAGATCATTGGCTAAATGCCACAAGGTATGAAAAACTCAAGACCAGATCTGTCAGCCTTCACTGCTTTCCATCTGTGTGGGGATAAGAACCTCCATGTGAGCCAGAACAGACACCTTCCATCACCTGCAGGTAACTAAAAGCAGACTAGAAAAGCAGATAGCAAGTACCTTGCTTGAACTGGTGACCAGCTGTGACTCCTGCTCTTTTCTTCCTTCCCTGGAGTTGTCTTATCTGACCATTTATTCCCCTAAAACCTGAACTATTAACCCCAAGTAGGAGATTTGCTCAGCTGCTGATTGACTCAGTTGGCTGGATCAACTACATGCATGTCTGAACTTCAAAACACATTTATTGTTATTATTATAGGTTTATAGGACATAATTAGTTCAAGTCCATTACTTTACAATTCATTCTTACAGTGACAGAACAGCCCATTCATCTGTAAAAATGGCACAAATGTGACTGGCAATACCCAAAATCCACGAAAGAGATTTTTCTAATTGCCTTGGACTTTAGTTTTTCCTCTTTCCTTTCAGCCTGGTTTGTTACCTCTAGCCATTAAGATTACAACACTGAAGTCCTTGTAGTACAAAACCCCTCCATTACTGAACATAATATGGGTGTTGGGTCCAGTTGTTCTTATTAGGTCTGGTTCAATGCCTGCTCTGTTGGGCCCATGCTGACTCTCATACAACCCCTACTGTTTCCTGGAAAACTTTCAAACAAATCAACCATTCTTTTATTATTTATTTGCATCTTCTATTGGCTTGGTTTTTGGTTTTTTTTTTTTTTTTTTTTTTTTGTTTTTTTTTTTTTTTTTTTTTTTTTTTTTTTTTTTTTTTTTTTTTTTTTTTTTTTTTTTTTTTTTTTTTTTTTTTTTTTTTTTTTTTGTTTTTTTTGGGGTTTTTTTTTTTTAAAGAGGATATTTGTTAAAAATGCCATCAGCTTTAGGGGACCAAAAAATTAGTATCTCCTTCAAAGACAAAAGTATTTACAGGAAATCCAGATCTCAACATCTATAAATTGTGATAGAGGATCCTCTCCCCCACCTTTTTTTTTTTTTAATTATTTGGTGTGATACTTGTGCCCAGAGAAGAAATCAGCTTTGCTGCAAGGCTACTTTTGGCTTCCACCCCCTCCAACACTGTTTATGAATTAAAGAAAGTGAGGTACCACCTTCCTGAACAGTACTAGCTAACACTTCTTATGCATGCTCCAGAGTGGTTGCAGAGACTGAGGCACAGATAGAAATGAGAGACCCTATAGCAACAAGACACTATATCTAGACTGGTCAGAACAGCGAAACACACAATGAGAAATCAAAAATAAACTCAGATCTGATTCTATCCTGGTGAGAGCCATCACTCCTGGTCTGCTGAGGCACACCTTTTAGCCCACAGTTTGACCTAACATGCACATGCTGACACACTAAAAAGAGATTAAAAGCTAAAGAAGAGCAGTTTTCCCACACTTGGTTCAACTGCTCCAATGTGGGGCCCAACTAAGAACTGAAATTCAGAATGGATAAATTTTTGATACACAGAATCCTCAACTCTGCTGAAAATACTTTTAAGGACCTGTAAAACAAAAAGGCTCACAAGGTCTTACTACAATGTAACTTGTTAATCTAACACCACTTCCCCCTCCTAGCTCTGCCCTCCTGGTTCATGCTGAACTGAATTCTGATACAAAAGAAAACAGGTCGTGTCCTCCGGTGCTTTGATGCCTTATATAGCTCATGGGTTTGGCTTCCATATCCTGTTCTGTATTTTACACCCTTAACTGGGCTACAGAGAGAAAGTAGAACATACCCCCTCTGTCAGGAAGCTGTTTATCTCTCTACTTAGGAATAAGTCTTATTTAATGAAAGCTTCAATTTTTTTTTCCAGGAACTTGGAACTGTTGATTTTAGGTTGCTACATTACATCCTGAGCATCCCCCTCTGACACTTTGTAAAATCTAAGTAATCTCCTGTGTTGCTTTTGTTGCAAAAACTATTTTCAATGTCAAATCACAAAAACAGCTCAAAAATAATGAGGTAAGAGAAACAAGGAGTACTAAAGTAAAAAAAAAAAGTGCAGGAGACCAAATGTGAGGAAAATTTATATTGAGAAAGAACCCCCCAGAAAGCAGTGACTTGATATATTTATATCTTTCATAATGCACTGAATGTATATAAAAATAAATACCACCAGACAGAATAACAGAAAAGGGACCAAATTATTAGATCACCTAGCAACAGAACATTAACCTACCTTTTATGCTGATCTTTTCTGGCTGGTTTCAGACATCTCCATTTTCTCTATGCAGTGCAATCCATCTTACTGAGAGTTCCCAGCACTGCAAACCAGCAGTGTGAGCACGGCATCATGAACTGGTGTGACTGATTTGGGGTCTGGGCCCTCGGGCTGGGCCACCCCGCATGGGAGCGGTTCCTCTCAGGAGCACGCTGAGCTGTTCTGCTCCCGCGATTTCTCGCCCGCTTGTTTTTAAGGAACAGTCTGCTCTCCCTCCCCCCCCACCCCCCCTCCAATATCTTGTCTGCCAGCAGACTTGTTGGAAGCAAACTGGGCGTCTCTTGATCTCAGTTCCAGCCTCCCCATGAAACAGGTTCCAGTCTGAATCAAAGACTTGGCTTTAGCAAACACCGTCAGCTACGGACGTCAGCTGGCAGCAGCACACACACTTCAGGAATATGGGGGAATGGTGGAGAGGGATGGGGAAATATGTAGGAGAATATGGACTGAGAAGAGGGTCACCAGTGTTATCTTCTGGCACTAGAAAGTTAACTGTTCATCCTCCCTCCTAAATTTTTTAGTAATGACACACAAATGAATTATTGCAACTATTTCAAGGCAAAAAAAAAAAAAAAATTGGATAAGCACCTCAAAATTAAATTAATTCTGAAATTCACCTGATGGGGACCTCACATACCATAAATATCTGAGATGAAAGATTTTCTTTTTTTTTTTTTTTTTTAAATCTTACAACAGATTTGGGATTTTCTTACTTTACACATTGTTCAGGTGAGTAAGATGTGTGTTCAGATGCTAGTATTTCCTAAACTCAATTTGTGGAACTGGAAATAACTAGAGAGGTAGCATTTATTCAAAATTTTATTAACTGATTTTACTAATATACAGGAATTCCTTACACTAGTACTCAAACCAAACTACACCCTTAAATTGACACAAATTAATTTGCATTTAATAATACTCATATCTCCTCCCATCCTGCCCAGCCATCCAATCTTTTCCCCTTCATCACATCTTCAGATTCATACCAGCAAATGCTTGTAAAGGTTTTTATTTTTTTTAAACTTTTTTTAATGGATTAATATTCAGCTGTATCTGTTACCCTACCAGCTAACTGCATATCTACACAAATGTTTGTTCTGAAATAAAGATAATGATAATACAGGAATGTCAAACACCATTTCTTCCAGTAGCAATGCAGCCGTAAACAATTTGTCATACTGCAGCCCAAACTGGTTACTAATCAAATAGTCTAATCCAGCACTGCATATTTAAGTCCCTCTGCTTTTAAACAGAGGAAGCTAATAAAATGATCATCTTTTCAGACACCACATTAAAGAGACTGTATGGCAGCAAGATATATTTTTTCCTAAGAAATAAGCACTTGAGTGCATTTGAACCTTGTTTTTGTGTTACTGTGCTAAAACTAAAGCATTATTTTTTCCTAGTTACATCGTGCAATGTTAAAGTAAACACAAATAGTCAGGGTGTGCAACTCACACTTGACTCAGTGTAAACTGGAACTGAGCCAGACACACTTTATTGTCAAGAAGTGAGAACTAAGTGGGTCGCTGACAGCCACACAGAACATGAGAATTTGAGGCCTGTAGCTTTACCTTGAACTGCAGGGGTGATGTTTTTTCTCTATTATGGAAGGTTCTTTATAATGCACTCAGCCTGTAGCAGGTGCAGTCTGCACCTCCTCATTTGCAGCCTGGCCTGCCAACATTTTTCAGCACAAGTGGGGGAAAAACTTCCGGAGCCCAGAATGCTGGTTTGATGTATCCAATATGCTCTACCACATGGCCATAAATGCTATTTGCATGCGTGGAGTCTCATAAATGAACTTGCATGCTTAACCCTGTAGACCCAAACTATTTCCTTCACTGCTGCATGAGTTTTTCAGGTAAAAAAAAAGGGAGGGAACCCTTGATAAGCAAGTTATCCAGTCACCCTTTTCAGAGAGTCAGTATGATAAAAAGACAAAACCAGTCTCAAAAGCACAACCCTGGGAGTTCAGATCCAGGGTCCACCCTGTCCACTGTGGAACCTTTTGTGCCAAGGAAAGGCAGTACATAACCAGGATGTTGCCATCACTGCACTGCGTGACACCTGAGCAGCCAGCAGTGTAATGATTTCCTTGCTCTGCTCCATGAAATGTTTTCTTGTTTTACATGAAAACTGTTAAGATTGTGCAGACAATATGAACATTTTTAGATTATGATGTTCTGTACGTAAGACATGCAAGTCAGAACAAACTCTGTCACACAATCAAACTAGTTACAGAAAAGTAACAGAGGGGGAACACAGAGTTTGTTGGTGAAATATTTCATGCAGGTGCCAATAAAAAGCACTTTATTTTTAAAGACTCACCTCAGCTTATCTACATAATCACTTGTACTTAAGTCACCTAAAAATATTTCATGAGTTAGTAGACAACAGAGAGCTAAATTAAAAGATTACGTTCTGGTAGCACTTATCCGTATTAAGCTGTGAAAGTAGGCACACACACATAGCCCACACACAGAGACAATGGCTGAACAATGTCCCCATGTCACCTGAAAAACATGAAACCTGGGTTCCTCCACAGTATAAAATAAGAACTTCTCTGTGAAAAGAAAACTTAACTGGGAAAGCTGATGGCAGTCACAGCCTTCCATATTTCACAACACTCTTCCTCTCCCTCTCTTGCAAAGTCTCCAGCTTCCTCTGGTGACTTTTTTCTTGGGCTGTCCCTGACCTGCACAGATACAGGGGGAAACAATTCTACTTTATATACAGATCTACATAAGGTTATGGAGTAGAAGAAATAAGTCTGTTATGTAAATACATTTTTTGAAATCCATTGAGTCACATCAACCTGGATAGAGCCATTTGGAGTAACAAGGACTACTCCCGGCGACCTGCAGGAGCCCTCCTGGGTCACTGGTACAATGTGTGACATTGGAGAGCAGGGGAACCTCTTATCAATCCCAGGGCACATGAAAAGTCTCTGTGATTTATGGCAGTTTGATTATCCTGAGAAATGTCATGGCCAAAGCAGCTGCCTCCTGGGTTTTGCTGGAGGGTCAGAGGCTGCGATGGTGGACAATCCAGATGATCGACACAAGGCAACTGCTGGATTTTACAAATATTTACACCAACAACCAATCTTGTGTGTGGTAGCACACAGCCAAACCTTTTTATAGCCCAAACTTCTGCAGTTCCTCTCTCTCTTCACATCAAATCCTGACCTTTAGCACCACTGACAGCTCCGTGTAGACCCCATTTAAGACCACCACCATGCACTGACCATACGGAATTGCAGCTCCATAACTCACAAGTGAGCACTGGGAAACCTGGCCAACAGCTAATCTCAGCAGAACAATTGTAACTGGAAAGTTGAAGAAAAGATGAAACTGTGCCAGGTCTTCGATCATACAGTCTTCAGGACAAATTGTATCTTTATTAATATTATGCACCACACCCTGCACAACTCTCCCCAGTTCATCTTGGGATCTCTGAATCACTCTGCCATAAATTTTATACGAAGAGCAATAACATAAGTCACATAAATACACCAATATCAGCTTGACTATGTCAAAAAAAACTGGCTAGCCTCTCAAAAAAGAAATTTTAACATTTTACTGCCTTACACACCATTCTCACATTAAACAGAAAACAAGATCATTTCAAAAAGCTGATTTATGATAGCTATAGTTAAAACTCAAAATATTTTACATAAAACAACACAACTACATATATTGATTTCACATATGAAGAAGAAGCTTAGTGGAAATGTTATGGTTGTCTTAAGGTTTTTAACTAGAATTTACAAATAGTAATTTTAGGGATTGATTAAAGTGTGAGACAAATGATGCCAGCCAAGCCCAGGCCTGACTGTACAGCAGGCACATTGCCACTGACTGGCCACGAGCAAGGGAAAAAACCTTAGGCATTGTGAGAAAGGAGCTATTCCCTTACTCTAACAAATGCTTAAAGAAGGCAAGCTCAAATTGAGGTGTAGAGGGAAGGCTCTGTTAATAGGACTAACAGCTTATATCAGCCATGAGATGGCACAAGGGATAAGAAACTGTAAATCATTATTCACAGATTATGCTGAGAGTGTCTTTTCTCACCCCATTCAAGGCTCCAAGACTTTCTTTTTTCTCCATTACCAAAATTAGTCTTGCTTTAGCATATGGGACATTTTTTCCCCTCCTAGGTCCATTTACAAACAAATGTTTGTGACTGTCAAAACATAACAAGGGAAAAGTTAACAAACACACAGAATTTGATGGAGGTTGTAGTTGCATCCCTAATACTTACAAAATTCTCATCTTCAGAGGACTTAAGTTACACTTAAGTTACATTATCTTATGCTACAATTTTTCATGTTTTCCTGGCTGCCTTGAGGCAATCCTGCCCCTCCCAGTGCACGTCCCCCACCTCTGAAAATACCATTCCCTAATTGTGCTAAGCACATCTCTCCATGAAGCTTGAGTCTACAGAGGTTACACAAAGGCATCAGGGTTAAAAATAATCTGGGGGAGGAGAGCAGGGGAAAGTGTGGAGCAGAGCAGAGCAGGCCCACAAGGACCTGGCTGACCTACTCAAAAGTTCAAAAGGCAACTACTTTATTAGCTGCGTTCACAGCATGTTGCTTTAATTATCCTTCCCAGGGAAATCCCTAGGATTTACAGTAGTGAGAAACACTTTTTCTCTGTATAGTCACATGGTTAATATTGTCTTGAGCTTGCATGAAAATAATTAATCCCCCCAACAAACTACCCAACTAGCATATGCAGAAAGTTTCACATGCATTCAAAGTTTAACCTTTACAAATATGCACATCAATCTTAATTGACTTGGCCTGAATTTAACCTCCTTCTTGTCTCTGCCACCTTTTGCTCATGGTTTTAGAAAAGAAAATTGAATTTAAAGAGCCAAAGGTCTTCTACACCTTCAGGAATGGAAAACTATTGCCCTGAATTTCAAGCAAGCTCAGCTGATGGCAGAGAGTCACCTTGGACTTAACCACAACACTGAACAGAGAAGCAGATGTGCCCAGAGCAGCAGCCAGCACATCTCTGAACAAGTGCTGAAGATTTACTAACAAAGCTTTGGTAGGACAAACAGTGAGGGGTAGGGTGAGTCAGCATCAAGCCCAGTAGTAAGAGCAGTATTTTAAAAGTCAAAAGCAGAATACATAAATATTTCATAATTAGGTTACTATTTTTTTCCAGTACAAGCAAGCAATTATGTACTTTTATCCCATAATTCTCCTCCTCCATCACCACTTGTAAGCCCTGGAAACTTGGATAAAATAAAAGACACTCTACAGCAAACTACTCTGGTATTACAGAGCATGGATGCATCCTGGCATGCTACACAAAAACATAGGGACTTGCACACATCTGTGATTGTTCTTAGAATGGAACACCAGCTGACACTGAACATTTGTCCTAGAGATTCAAATCATTCTCTCTTTTGATCTCAGTTGCATGAAGCATGAATATTTCATGTCTAAAGAGAAGATGGTCCAATGTACTGAGAACAGAACTTCCCAGCAGCCAAGGTGGTACAAGCAACAATCCAGCCCAGACTGCTTCAGAAGACACTCACTTTATACTACAGCACTGTCATGCAAGTGAAGAAAAGCTTCCTGGTTCCTCCTCTAACCAAGGACCTGAAGAAGCTGCAGCACCAGTAACTCAGAATTCCAGTTGCAAAGACTCTGTTATAATTCTGAAAGCACGTGCAGCCTTTGATCAGTCATATGCAGCACTAAAGACTGTCCCTCAAATCCTTCCCCAAACAATTCTTCCAATTTTGCCTTCTACTGTTTTTTGCTTTTGTTTGTAATTTCAAGAGTATTCTGAAGCCAACAAATATATTAGGTGGATCTGTCTTCTAGTTAAAACTAAATACTTAAAAGTAATTTTATTTGAATTTCCAAAGCTCATTAGTAGACCTGGCCTGAAAATGCTATTGGCTTGTTTACAAATAAACCTGTGTATGTTTATATGGAGTGGAAGTATCTGACATGTCTCCCATGGGCTGAAGTTCAGAGCCTGAAATGTAGAGGCAAATTCTTCTCTCAACTCTAACATTAAGAATTAAAAGCAACAAATTTAAAAGTCAATTAGTGATTTTTAGAAAAATGACATTATGTTCTGAGTTTTGGTGATGCTTTTTTTTCCCTCAATATTTGAATAACTGATGGAAATGATGCTAGGTAAACAGCATTTCACCTTATAACATAAGAAAATTATTGACAATACAAAAAAATGTCTGAGGGTATGGAGATTCCATCTGCTTGATGAATAAAGGTAAGTAACATCTTTTCTATGTTTTTCAGGGTTTTTTTTCACTTTTGTGTTGGGTGCTTTGTGGGTTTTTTTATAAACATCTGTAAAAACCTACCACTGTTCAAAGAATTAAAGATCTCCATTCAAGAAAATGCCCAAAAAATACCACAAAGCTTGATTAATACAGTGCTGAATAATAGGTGATTAGATGCTTGCCAAAAGCCCCTTCATGACAGCTCTCACAGACGTGCTGGAATGCTGTGGAGGACAGCACTGACCCAGGGCAGCCATAGCTCTGCCTTAACCACAGTGGGGATGAGGAGGAACCACATCTCTTTTTTTGGAACTCATTTCTTAATCCAAAGAGGGAAAAAGGAATCTGCAGCACTGATCTGGTCTCAGGAGTTTGATCTCAAAGGTTTCTGGAAGAATAGGAGTATGTGCTGCTTTTAGAGTTGGGCAGTACTTAGATTTATTCTTTTCCTGTAAGATGTGTTCCTCTAACTTGCTAATTTATTGCAGCATTTTGGGCAGGGAGATAGCTGGATTTCTATTTTTATTTTAATTACTGAGTGATGCTTCCAGTGTGCATTGAAACAAGCATGTAAGATACCATTTGGGGGTTGCTGTGGGTTTATAATTTTGTTCTTTTTAATTCTCTGGCAAATTGCTAAGGAATTTTGATTTTGGCCTGCCTCATCAGTACATGTTCTCTCTCTATGATAAATTATCAAAACTAATCAAAGTTTGTACTGCAAAGCAGTCAGTATGATGTGATGAAAGCATGCAAAGTTTTGTGTTATATGAACAGACTTTTTCTTGAGACTTCTGGCTTCAAGCTCAGGAAAGTGGAATTCATAATGAGAAACACTCCTACCTGGCACACAACCCCCGTCCCTCAGAGAGTGCAATTACACAATTATGCTGGATGAAACTTGAAGAAAGGTTTTCATTACATCTATCCTGTGTTCATTTTCATGTCATATTCAACATGTTGTTTGTAACTGTGTGATACTAGACTGGGAGACCAGTGGTTTCTAGAAGACTAAAATGGATAGTTTATTTTTCTGAAGTTATTTTTAACTGTCACATTCACGAGGCACTGGATATGAAGCCTTTAATAATTATACATCTGATATATAAATAGCAAAACATGAGAAATAAGTAAACAAACAAAGCTATCCCTTCCTTGCTGCTCCTGGTATAGTGCAGCAGGTCATGGGCATGCCTGGCTATTCAAAAGCAAATCAGCAGCCATCCTGAGCTAACAGCACATTCCACCTTCTCATTCTCTGTTAGAAACTGTCTCCCACAACAATAAGATCTCTAAGTTGGCTGTTTCATTCTTGTATCCACAAAAAGTAAGTGCTGCCTTGTGTAATTATGACAGCACTTTCACAAGTTCAGAAACACAATGACTTAATGTTACTTGTCTATTTAAGATTGTAATATTTTATACACCTAAAAGGTTTTTGCCCTTTTGCAGGAAAGTATGTTTTAGTCTTTAAAACTAAGAATTTAAATTATCTCTTGATTCTGCAAACTTGTGATCAAGTTCAGTTAATTATCTACCCTTAACCTGGACTTTTTTTTAGTCAGTGCCCCATAATCATATGGACTGAACAACTTGACTTCAGGTACTGAGGATGCTGCTCAGCATCAAAATCGTACATCTTTAACCAGATATCAGTTTCTGTAAAGCAAAAGCAAATGATGTTTTTACCTTAGTACCAAGTCGGGCCTTAAGTAAGCAATAGGTTCAACAGTTAAGTGGCAGGAATGAATACATGCACAGCATGATCAGGTAAGATCTCACTTTCATAGAGCAGCAGGTGAACAAGCAGTACCTGGACTTCTCTCTGACCTGCAGCATGAGCCCAGACACAGATTCAGTCATTTAAAATAACCTCCCATGATAATTAAGTTGTGAACAAGGATAATTTTGCGAACATGGACTATCAAAGGGGAACTTGGATAAAGAAGAACCAATAATTTTCTTTCTTCTTAATAAGCAGTGTTTGTGCCCATGGTGGGAGTGCTTCTGAAACATGAACAAAGCAATAGGTATGTTTGGAAATTTAAATTTGTAGGTTAAATTTAAAAACAGCATGAACCCTCAAAGCATACTAAAGGCTAGCCAGTGTTAAAACTGGTATCTATAAATAGCATAAGTTCATTGTTCTGAGAGGAGACCAGCATTCAAAATTCTCCAAGTGCCAGTGAGCAATGACCCGAGTTAGTTCTACCTGAGCAATAAAAGCACTCGACAAAAATGAGAAATGTACTAGTAGGGGGTTGAGTTATGTTTTTTGTGCCCTCTTCTTCCATTTCCAATTGCATAATTTCCACTAACAGAAAGATAAGTCAATTCAAATAATGACACTCAAGTGATCCCATGTAAAAAAAAAAAAAAAAAAAAAAAAAAAAAAAAAAAAAAAAAAAAAAAAAAAAAAAAAAAGAGAGAGAGAATCACATTTTCATTGTTATTCTTGTGTCTCATCTGACCTCCTAGTATAACCACAGAAAAAGACAAAGGGGGAGGGGGGAAAAAAAGGAGGAAAAACAAAAGACCAAACCAAAAATCTGAACAAATTGCTGCACAGGCTCAGGATATCAGTTAAGAAATATAGCTTCTCTGAAACATTTAAAGAGAATACAAAAGGGCCTCTACAATAGTATAACCTTTGCCTCTGTCTGCCAGCATCACAGTTTACACGGTTTCCATGGAAACCCTCTGCAAACATATGAATGTGCTTGTTGCATTAGATGTTGAACAGAAAATCCTTTGTGGCAACTCTGGAGGGCCATGGCCAGTGCCAACCTCCCAGTGGAATAATGCCCTTCACTATGCCTTGCCCAGCAGGCTCATGACACACTCGCTCACATGGCACAGCTGCTGCCACCGCTTGTTTTTCCCCAAATGATAAAAAAAATAAAAAAAAAATAAATGTGCACATCATAACTATTAAATATCTCCTCCTTCATGGAGAGCCCGTTTTGCCTTCACCAAACTGACAGCAAAATCTTTGGTTCTGGACTCTCAGATGCAATGCAGGAACTGTTCAGTGAGGACTGACTGGGAGGCTTCCAGCAGGCTTCTACTCAGGGCATTGGGAATACATTTGCATATTGAGTAGATAGCTACCCAGGAAGGGGATGCCACAATTCTTTATTATTATGTGCTTTGAGAAAAACACATTAAAAAAATACACATAAAATCTCAGCATGCAATAGGTACACCAGTTTAAAAGATAAAACTAGTTTCATCACCTTGTTATTTCTCATCATGGAAAGATCAACTGACCTACAAATAACTCACTGGATGGGCTCCTCTTTCAGCCCTGGAGGCAGGAAAATTCTACCCAAGACAGTGAAGTGTCATCAGGAGGGGTGGTTTCTTTTTTTTTGTTATTAGGGGTATGTGTGTTAGTGAAAGCTGAGGAACTAAAAAACTGGTTTCTAATTTGCAAAGGAGGAGTATTGCTACTGGCAAACCTATGAATGTTGTGTCCCTTCTGGATTTTCTCAAAATTCATGTCCACTCTGTAGCTCTACATGTTTTACCAGCATTGAAATATGACTGCTTCCAATAAACGTGTACCTTTAAGACCAACAGCATACATGCCTGGAACATACCTTGTTTATAAGCTAAAACATTGACCTACGTCCTTATTCCTCTAAAAAACCAAATTTTTGATACAGCAAGTTAGACATTAGAAAAAGATTCTTCAGCCAGAGGGTGGTTGGGCACTGGAACTGCTCTCCAGGGCAGTGGTCACAGCACCAAGTCTGACAGAGTTCAAGAAGTGCTTGGACAACACTCTCAGGCACATTGTGTGATTCTGGGGGATATTTCTTTGCAGGGCTAAGGATTGGACTTGATTTTTGTGTGTCCCTTCCAACTCAGTCTGTTCTGTGATTCTGGGACTCTAATTTCTGAGATATCAATGGCATAATTTATCTAATTGCTCATTGAAGTGCACAGCTTCAGAGGGGATGACCCTCAGGGAGGATGACACCTCCATAGGCTACAGTTAAGATCAACGTCTTCGGACCCTGCATGGGATTTGAAAGCCTTCCTGCACCATTCCATGGAGAATGGGGAGGTCAGCACTTTTCTGCTGGTGACCGGACACTTCACCTGCCATTCAGCTGCTTCCAGCCACTTTTACTGTCAGTGGCAAAAACCAGCAATGTAATAACAGTTTTGTCTTAAAAGCTGAAGAATGAAGGAAAACAGATTTTGTACTAGAAAGAGAAAACAAACTGAACACTTTCAACTTTGCCAGCTCTCTGTTTTTGTGTTTACTTCTTTCCCTTTCCCAGAGACGGCCCTGAGGGGAAGCCCTCCCTGCTCCCTCATGGCCACCCTCACCTCACACCCACCACCAGCCCAGGCCCCACACAGCAGCTGCCAAATTAACTCTGAGGGCAGCCAATCTCTCCTTTTAGCCTTGCCTGCACAACACAGTAACGGGGGGTCACTCAAAGCCCGTGTTGTTCCAATGCTCTAATAACCCATTGTTCCTCTGCGGTCGCCTCAGCGAGATAAAACGAAAGGCCGCGTTTTCCGAGGGTAAGCGAATTCCCACCGCCAGCCAAGGGCTCGGCCTCACATGGGGCCAGCCCATCCTGCGGCTCGGCGGGGACGTGGCGGGTTTGTTTTTGTTAGTGGGGGTTTGCAGGAACATCTGCTCAGAGAAGGGATGGTGGGGGTCTCACCATCATCTTCCCCGCGGGGCTGTGCAAAGCCGTGTTCGCTCCCTCCGCACTCAGTAAAGATACTGCACTGACAGTCCCACGGCTAAAATCTGGCTCCTACCTGCTGGATGTTTATAATCTGCTTCCTGCCTGAGGTTGCAGAAGGATTGAAAATCGAATGGTTGCTGCTGTAAGTTTTGCAGGAGAGGGGAGCCACAGAATGGGCTCAGAGCAGAGAGCCCCGACAGCAGGGCTGAAGCACCCCCAGCATCACATCCACCAGACCCCAGGTATACAATGTGTAACTACTGGGATGGGAGAAAGGACACAACAGGCAGAAATTAATCCAACAATACATGAAATTATAAGATTGAAAAGTCACTTGTTTTATATTTTCACCACATCCTCTCGTCCAGTAATGAAGTTCGCTGAACATCATTAACATTCCGCTAATGAGACACCCAACTGCCCAGAACAGCAATAACGAACGTGAGCTCTGTTTCCAACAAATCTACCAGAAAGATTTTTAAGGGTCTGCTTTCCCACTGACATGAACACATGACTCCCATTAGCCTTAATAAAGGAACAGTGCGTTCAGTGGGAGAGAAACTTCCCAAGGTTGCATAACTGAACTGCAGCATGCTCAAGACACAGTATAGACTCCTAAGAGAAGTCAGCAGTCCCAAAACTACAGAGAGAGGCCAAATTCTTCCATTACTTTCCCATTAACTTTTGCCATAGTTCAGACTTCCTTGCTTTAGGCAGTGAGAGTACTCAAAGCTTTTTTTATGACAGAAAAATGGAAATGTAAATTTTTAATGGAAAAGCAAATCAGACAGTGGGATGTTTAGATTCTATTTTTAGGCTGAAAAAATTAACTTCTGATATGCACTTTCTTAATGCATTGTCCCTGCATACTATTCTTGACTCCATGGTATATAAATTCTTACTTTTCTAACAATGCAAATTTGTTGACAGGATGACAGGTTAAAGTTTATCTTTCAGGCTGCTTCCCTTGCCCCAGTCACAAAAATCTAGTTATGTCAATTTATGTCCCTTTCAGTGCTCAGTGAGGCGAGGAAATGGAGTGGACTGCCAGAATGTGGAAACAATGCAAAAAAACTAATGCCAGAACTTAGTATCTGCCTCCTAGGCTAAGCTCTGCTCGCCCTCACAAAGCTTTGGGATTAATATTGTGTATCTCAAAATTGTGCTTAAGAAAAACCTTCATTCCAGATGTTGAAAGCATGATTAATCTACTGAAAGTTAGAAGCTTTTTGTTCTTCTCCCCAGTTTATACATTTTAAAATGCTTGGGTACTTAGCTCTTTTTTTTTCTTTGACCAGGGTGCATGTATGCTTTTGGATACTAGAAAATTGAATTTAATAGACAATTTAAAAATAGCTGGTCATGCCTTCACCATAAGAATCTCTCTTATTCTGGTGTAATGAAAGAATCTGATGTAATTGAAGAAATTCAATACAATTGTAGTATACATTAATGAAGGCTGCCTCATGCACTCTGCTATAGCTTTAAATGAGAATAGACTTCTCTATTATCTATCACACTGCAATGACTAATATGGGAGAATATCTAGTCTGCTACTACTCACACACATGATAAAAACTCATTAGCACAGATACTTGCAGAAGTTGAACTATTTTGATACAGTAAAGAAAGATGGGGAACTACATCTCTCTTTACAATTGTTGTAACTGTGTGACCAGTAATGAGCTGTTTTAGAGAGCCATGTGTTTAAACATATTGAGATTACCTACCTATAAAAAACCCCAAAACCAACAACAATTAAAAAACCCAACCCCAAACCAAACTCAACCACAAACCAAAATATAATTGATTCATTTTATTTCACAGACTTAAAACCTCAAAGGTACAGGGACCCATGGTACTGCAGCACATCGGAATCAGCCCTGTGCCCCATGTGGCTGTGCTCACTTTAGCTGCCAACAAACACTCAAAACTCAGCCCAGTCCTACTGAGTCTGGCGTTCCACTTGGCTTAAGCAGAAGCAAAATCAGATCTCATTTCCTTAAAAAAAAAACCAACAAAAAAACCAACAAAAGCCGAACAAACCCCAACCCATCCCATAATATTCAGAACAACCAATGCTAACAGACTGATTTATGGATACATGACACTAACTACAGTGGGAAACTCCATTCAAACAGAGAAACTGTAACTCACCAGTCATGTCACAACACTGAAGATAAAAATCATGCTGGTGTCAAATAGAAGGCACTCAAATTACAAGACAACTATCTGCAGCATCCATCCCCAGCCGTTCTGTCAAACACACAACTGCAATAGCACAAAGCATCTTTATGAAAGGAATAAAAGGCTCTTTAAATGCTCCTTTTATTTTTTATTGAATGAACCCACTCTTACACAAAGTTCACTCAACGATGTCTCGAGCTTTAGTACTGCCAAATCCTGTATTTCATTAGTCAACTATGGCTTGTCAGTCACATACAGAACAATCTAAAGTATTTATTAACTGCACACAATTTCTTCATGTAGCAGGTCAGGTGGTTGTTTAAGACACTGAATTTATTACTATATTGATACACGTAGTTGTCAGAAAGACAAGAATCTTTTCAGTGTTACACCACAGCTGACCAAACACTTCCCAGCTCCAAGTCACTGGCAAAACCCAAAGGGAGTTAAAAACCAAAGCCACAGACTCCTCCCAGGCAGTGTTAGTTTCAGCATTTTCTGTAGTTGACTCTTCTCACAGATCAGTAATCTTTACTAACAGTGCCTCCCTCCAAGGAAGCACACTGCACCACACCTCCCAATTGTTTTACAAGTACATATATACAAAGACCACAGTTGAAAAAGATACCATCAGACGTGGCGAGTCCAGAGAAATCTTGTCCTAAATATTTTTCAAGTTTATTCATGAGAAAAGGGTGGAGAAAGAAACCACAGCTAAAAGATTCACAAACATGAACTCATTTACAGGTTTGCAAAGCAAATCATGCCACCAACCTGTCATGTAACCCACAGGAAAACACAGTGCAGACAGTCTGGATCAAGATACTCACTGTTGGATGAAATTAAATTGCCCAGCTACTATATGAGCTCCTTAAAACTGGTTAGATTTTTTTGCCACTCTTAATCTCACCGTCGGACAGGCACTAGATGAAAGTGAAGGAAGAGCAGAGAACAGCCAGTCTCTAACCTTTAACAACTTCTTACATGCTGGGGCAATTAAGAACACTGTTCTCATACACTGTTTATTGCCTTGAAAGGATCACCAGTTGGTTACTGGCCATAAAAACAACTGCAGCTCTATAATTCCTTAAATATTTACCAACAACATACACCAGAGTGCAAACCCCAGAACTCTATTCTTGATACTCAGACCTTTCTGTCCAAACACAATTTGACAAAAAGACCTTCTGGCAAAACTACTCCAGAATGCTTTTACTCTTTGGTTTTGAAGCAGAGATCTGCCTTTTTCCCCTCCCTACAACACCACCCACTCTTCCAAACAAATAAGTAATCCAGTGTTGCCCAGGAATTTTAATTGTTTCCATAACTTCTGCTACCTGCCAAAAAAGTACTTAGTATGACAGATATGGAAGAGGGTGCCTATGATACATGTATATTTATAATAAGATATGAACATGTATATGGATATGTATAACATACAACTGATGTAATAGTTAACTTTTGTATAGCTATAAAAACTAAAAGCCCTTCAAGGAGGCAACCTTCGTTCTTTGAAGTAAGAGCCATGATTTGAGTTACTGACTCTGGCTCAGATTTACAATCAAATTACTACAGCTGAACTTCCTGCATACCATGTGAGCCAGACTTGGGTTGGTGTCCCCTTGCATGCTGTTAGCCACCACAGACAAGGTCGCAGTGGAAATCCCTTGCATGGAAGGCTGAAAAACTAGGATGTAAGGATGCACTCCTTTGTATTTGCTGGAAGCACAATCCCACAGCTCTCTACAGCAGTCTCTGCAAGAGTTTGGCTGATGTGGGTGCTGAGACTGAAAGTCTGGCTCCTTTCAAGAGTTATGCAATTTCAATTTATTTATTTATTTATTAAAGATCTTGGTGTGTCAACCCTTCCTCACTCTGCACAGTATTTACCACAAATAATGGCTCTGCTTTCAGTGGGACCTTTGAAATACTCATCTTATGGTACAAGGAGTTACACAACTCAAGCTGGTGGGGACATTTTCAGCATATTTGTACAACTTCATTTATTTAGTTATTAAGATCAAGTCTTAAAACAACAAAACCTTTTTCAAGCATTTGTTTAAACAATCCATTCCAGGTATGAAACTATTTATAAATATACGGTATGCAAATACTCTGTATTAGTAAAATACCTACAAGAGTTGTAATTATTTTGGCAAAAGATGTTAGAGATCTTCCCCTGAGTAAACTGCATGGCAGCATAAGCCTGCTAGTAAGGGAGGTGCAACAATTCCATAAAACAAAAGTGCATTTGAAACAGTTTAATAAACAAGGGGAAAAATATCTGTTACGCTTTCATACTGGAAGCTCACAAAATATTATCTTCAACAACAGGTACCACACATTTTTCCACTGATTTTACAACTAAGCCCAGCATGCTGCAGCTTCTGACAGCATTAGGACTTAGAATCTACTTTTGACAGCATTTTTTCATTTGTGATGGGTGGTTTGTTTTTGGATTGTTATGGGCTGGGTGAAGCCTCGAGGCAGACATACAGCCCTGTTGATAACATATGCATTTTCCAACCCTGTGATAAATTTCCCATAACTGCTGGGCTGGAACATGACTGTTTCACATTTGGCTAAAGCAGCATCAGTCCATTTTATAAATTAGCTCCAAGAATATACATAGAAGACAACCATTTTCATAACAGATTGCTTTCAATGCTCAACTTCAGACTCCTACGTTCAGAAAACAATTATTACTGCTTTCAGAAATCCAAATCTCCTCAACCAGATTTTTTTCTCAAGCTGGAAATCCAAAGTCAGAAATTAATTTTGCAAGGTGCACCTGGAATTTAAATATCGACGTCAACAGTACTGGTTGTTACATCTCAGGAGAGGTTTTACTTCGTATGCAAATCCTAATCTACACATATATTTCAGTACTCTTACATTACTCCCACTGAGAAGGTCTGTGCTGTTTTCAAAGCCTTAAAACCTTGCCTTTCACAGCTGCAAAGGAAATGACAAGAGAAGAAAAACACAGCCCAGTGCAAATCAGCAATTAATTCCATCCACAACTGCCCAGCTGTTTGTGCATGGAGGAACTGGGCTGTTTCCCCCTGAGCTCTGCCACTGAAAGCTGATAGGGCACTTGCAGAGAAGTGGGTGCTGGTAACGCGTCAGGAATGCGCACGGATCACACGGAGCTGGAGGGGAAGAAATGAAATCCAGACCGAGTATCTGTGTTATGAGGATAAAGTTATCTGGGGGAGAGGGAGGCCGAGGGAGCTGCCAGCAAAGCCAGGCTCAGCATGCAGGACACAACCATCCCTGGGATGAGCTCAGAAACCTGCAAGTCTCTGTCAGCTCTGCCAAGATGTTCTTATGTTGGCTGATGTCACATAGGTAGATCTGGGGGCACTTCACAAAAGCTGTTATTTTCACTTGGGATCATGCTTTCCCAGCAAAGTTGCTATAGAGACTCGGCTCCATCCATTCTAGAGAAGACCTATTGGTGAGAAATTACCACTTATTGGTAAGTAATCTCACCAAAGCTTGCAGCCCTGAAGCCCCAGAACTTAAAGGCAGAATTCAGTCCTTTATAGTCTTTCCTACGAATGAAATCCCCTCATGCCACCCTTGGGATTTCAGGAAAGGCACTGAGTATATAAAAGGGGGATGCTATTGGTAACATCAACAAACCTCACTCTGTTAGAGCCCTGGAGATTTCATCCCACCACAACACACCAGTTTACATGAACAGCTCATTTTTTCCTCTAATATATTTAAAAACTCAAAACAACATGTATTTTTTTCCTCCTTTAATTCAAGCCAGTCCCCATTTAAAAATTCCAATTGATTCATTTTTGCTGGGTAAAGCCACACACAACAAAACACTTCTAATATATATTATTGGCATTTTTTTCTTCAGCTCCAACGCCACCAGGAAAAAAAGCTCCTTTGATTTTTGGCAGCAGCAAGTCACCTTTTCATTGGATGGAGCAATCAATCCTCTCAAAATTGCACAGGTATTTGAAAGAATGACACTAATAAGAAAGTATTTTTACTTGACCATTTTCAAGACCAGTGCCTATGGTAAGAAGTAACTATCACAGGGCTATTCCCTTCACAAAAAAACAATGAAATACCAGCTTGTGTATTTTGCTGAATAAACTGAGTCTGCTAAAACTACACCCTTGTGCACCAATGCATGGAAAGAAAAACATTCTGCAGAAATAAAACTGTGATATGTCCATACAATAATACAACAAATGGTAGAAAAATATCCTTCTAGCAAACAAGATTGATGAAATATTTAAACATTACCTTTTTAAAAAAGGATGTCTAAAGTTTAGAGCTATGCTTTGGAAGGTTGGTATAATCTCCAAAACCATGATACAAGCATGCAGTGTTAAAATTTGGAAAACAGAAAAGCAGAGGACTTTCAGTCATTTACAGCTTCCCAAGGAAAGTAAATCCAAATCCTATGGTTGACTGGAAGATATGAATTTGTACAAATGGATTAAAATACCATCCCTTTTTTCTCTCTTGGAACCAATGACTCAATAAAGGGTAAACAGAAGCAGCACATTTCTAAATCAGAAGCATAGCACAATTTAGACTGCAAGTAATCTCTCTATATTGCTGCATGAACAGTTCTACTGCTGCTGGAAAGCAAGAACAGCACTCATCATTCTTCCCACAATTTCATTTTTAGCTACTCAACATTAGGCAAATCCATTGGGGGACGATTTCCTATGTTGCTTATTGTCTGCCACAGCAAAAGCTGATTTTCTCACATATTAGAAACATGCACAGAAAGTTTTTGGAGGTGATCAGTCAATCACGTCACACTGAGGAATGCCAAGACCTCCAAGGTATGTAGGCCACCTTCCCAAGACCATTAGTTCTTTTCACATGAAGTTCAGCAATGCAAATAATTTTATTTCTTAATATCCTATTTATTCTAAATACTGGACAATACAAGACAAAAGTATTTTTAAACAGCAGAACATGGAGGAGTCCTTAAAAATTCCCAGAAGGATTAAAGGTTTCTTTAGACTTACCTCAATATGAAAGATATCTCAGTAAAGAAAATACTAGTGATAGAGCTGCAGATGCCTTAAAAAATTACTTAAATTTTTTTTAGCTTAAAAATTCCTCTTCCCCCAGCCACGCTAACTAGAATGGGTGTTAGTTATTGATTTAAAATTTGTTTCTCAGGCTCAGTTTTCAGCAATATTTTGATAGAAGGCTGTGAAAGTACTGATAGATGTTAAAAGTGATAACAGTAAGTTTCACTGCATCAGTGGAACTCAGCTGAGCACTACAAATAGAAATCATTCAAGTGAATCTTGCAAGTGCACATATGCCAACTGGCTAACTAAACACAACTCTTCACTGACTAGTCTCTTCTGTTTGCCACTTCTCCAGAGCAAAATTCTCTCTTGTGAAGCAAACCTATCCAAGATCTATATATTCCTTAAAAGCATGAAAGTTCTATCCCAGAAATAAATCACAATTATTCCGCTCTTAAGGATTCACCATTTAAATTTAGGCATGATACTTCAAGCTGGAGATAAATTTTAGTCACTAAGGCTAAAATTCAGATGCAGAGAGGGTTCCAAGCCCACATACCACTTATGTCCCAAACCAGACTTACAGGTGAGTAATAGTGAGGTTTAGCTGTACACATCTCTCAGATTTGATACACAGCAAAGAATTTCACACCAAAAGAATACAAAAGGGGTTTAGAAAGTCCCTAATTTTCACATCCAGCTGTAATACATGCACATTGTTTTACTTATGCTGAATATGAACACATATCACATTTTCTGGAATAATTACTGAAATGAAGTTTGATTGTGCTTAGAAATGCTTACATCACATAATGGTTAATGATAAATAGCACCATCTGAACTTGCAAGAGAAGTTCATACTTCATGGTTAAATAATTTGTGAGTCACTTGGGATGACCTAAGTTCTTCTCTCTCCGAGATGTGAATCAGGAACAAAGTTGCTCAATGTCTAAAAGTTCCCAGTTTGAAAGAAAAATTCCTAAGTCCTAAAGTAACAGTTTTCATTTATCATCTATATAATGTACTAAAATTTAACACCTTCATGTTCAGCATTTGTGTTTGTGAAACCATTAGGTCCTAGAGTGCAATTCTTTCTGCCTAACTTCAGATAATTACATACCACTTGAATTCACTGTCTAACTAAGCTCTCTCTGGCATGAAGTGAGAGTAATTATCTAGACTTCATTGGCTGTGCCATAGACTTACAGTGGGTCCAACAGAGGCACACAATCCACAAGCAGGCACTGATATTGCAGAGGTCTCGAGTTATGCAAGGCACGTGCTGCTCTAAAACACTGACAAGCTACAGGCAAGACAGAATGAACAAATAAGAAGAGATCACTTAACTGTTTTATAAGCCCAGGGGAAAAAAATCCAAGTGGCAGATATAAAAACAAGCCTATTCATTAAATTCTTGCATTTCACATGCACACAACGGGTAATACACTTTTCTATGCATCTCACAACCAGAGGTCTTTTTTAACATTGCCCAAGTCAACAACACATATTACAGACTAATTCTCAGCAGTGAGATACAACACAGCATAAAATGAGAACCTGGCAGTGCCAAGCACATCCCAAGATCTGGCAATGTGTGAGTGTAGACTAAAATATGCTGTGAGAAACTGTCACCAGGCACAAACAAGGTTTCAGAATACCGAGTGCAAGAGCTGCCAACATAACAATCATTAAGTAAAAATATATAACCAATTCCTCAAAAAATATAAAGGAATAAAATCTCAACATGCAGGGAATAGAACAGGAGGAAAAGTGAAGGAAGGAGGAACAGGTAGTAGATATATTTTATTGGGTTTGCAATCAAAATACAAATTTATTTGATTACAAAAATGTTCATCCTTTGAGACTACTATAAAGCTTAATAGGAAATAGTGTTTAACAAGTTCCATAAATGATTTTTAAAGTAATGACAAGGCTTTCTCTCCCATTGTCAGTAAGTGCTTGAAGCTAATGTGCATCTCAGAGACTGCCTTCTGTATTTTACTGTTGCTGTCAAGAAAGAAGAATGAGCCAAAAAGTTAGCAAATGCACTGCACAACTCACACTTCTTGACATCAACGTGGTACTAAAGTCTCTACATCTCAGTGTTAGCATGACATGTAAACAAACAAAGCACTCCTTTATAGTAGAAATCCTTTAATGGTTCATGCTGAAAGTGGAATAAAGGCAACAACAAACCCCTTGCATCCATCAGCCCACTACAAGCATCTTGCTGTATTCATGGCAATAAAGAGTTTATTGCAGTGAAATGCATTGAATGTGCTGCACTGAAATGTATTTTGTAAAAGCTGATTTAAGCTCTCCTCCTTATATGACAGTTAGATGAGCCAGGGTTGAATTGGCATGATGCATGATAAACACTAAGTTATGGTGAAGATGAGAGGATTTTTGAATACTTTTCTAAATCATACAAGCTTATCAGTACCCACCTACAAACATATGCTTTCTTCCATATGACACAACGTGCAAAATAGCAATGGTGCAAACTTCATGTTTTATGCTTGAAAGAGAATAGCACAATTTTATCTACAGTGTATACTCCCAAAGCCTAAGGGAGAGATTTGGTGAAAGAAAATATTTCCATGGAAGCTACCTCACCTCTCTGGTAACCTTTGGTCATTTTGTAATTCTTTGGTACAAAACTGGTATAAAGTTGACAGATGCTGGAGAGGGCCTATTGGCTAGTCTAGTAAATTTGTTTCACTTTAAAGCTATTTCACCATCATTAAGTACCTTAAAGAGGCTCTAGCCATGGAAAAGCTTGAAGCTGCTTTTAGCCCAAAGAATATTTTTTTCCCAAAGCTGGTATGATGCCAATATGACACTTTACCTTATTTATTTTGTATCTTCTTACCAAGCAATGTGTGTCATCAGTAATGTAAGAAAGAGTCACAAACATTCAGTGTGATGTGTGCCAACCACATACAAAGACAGGAGAAAATTCAGACTTGGCAGATTTCATAGGAGTCTACCTACTGACAATGCCACACATACCACAAACTAAGCTTCACCTACATCTTGTGGTCAGAACCTGACCAAAATTAAACAAACATTCACATCTAAATTAATGTACATCAGCAGCCAAAGATTTTTATTACATATGTGTCATTTAGTGTTCTTGAGGCAATACATTCAGTCCACTGTTTCATATAATCCAGTTATTTATTGAGATCCATCTAATTTATCACAAAGTTACATTGTGGTATAGTATTCTGTTCCTGGCTGTTAAGTAAGTACATTTTTCAAAAAGTTATACGATTACAGAGCAAATGATTGGGGGTTTTTTGCATTTCACACCAACAGCAAGCTCAACTCTGCAGGCTGAAGAGGAGGAAAATGAGACCTAAATAACTGCATGTCCCACCCTAAGGTTAAAGGCCACCTATCTGACATGCACATGAGTACTTCCCTCAAATCCTGAGATAAGTTTTGCCCACGGATTTGCCCACGCATTTACCAATTTTGTGGTCTTTGTTCCTAATGAGACACACCAACTTGCCTGTACAGACCTGCAGGTCTGTGGTGCCCTGGCTATTCCTGGAATGCTTTTAATACATTGAAATTGTGTTTGTCTATCTTCCTGCTCTGATCTCGCAGCCATTTTAAGCAACAGATCACAGCTGCCAGATCAATGTTGTCACTGGTGGTTACTGTAAGCTCTCTTGGGTAAATGGTATCTACTCCTGGCAATTTGCTACTTTTTTTTTTTCCTATGTTCTAAAAATCTTTTTTACCAACATTTCAATTTGAGACTAATTCTCAAAATATGACCTACAAAGTGAAGTTTCTGCCCTAAAATCTCTCAGGAAAGTCAACTTGGATAAAAATCATTTAGCTTTTTTACTGTGCCCTATGTTCACCATGTATTTCTTCTATACTTCAGTCATCTATCAGCTCTCCAGTCTGTCTGGCAGGATGTTCATTCCTGATGTACTTGACATGATTCAATTTAAAGGATTTATTGTTGGCTCTGGTATCTTTAGCAAATTGTTTCTCAGAATATCTTTTGGCCAGACTTATTATACTTTAAAATTTAATTTGTGAGAGAGTTTTTTTTTTTCCTTCTATTTTCTTCAGCAAAAACTTCAACTTTTGAAAGATGGTTCCTTGTTGCTAAGAGATTCCTAAACCCTGCTATAAATCCCTCCTTGCCTCTTAAAAATAAAAAGTAGCAACAACAAAAAGTTCGAAGTCTTCAGTAGATGGGTATATGTTTTATCCAACTTCTAATTCATTCTTTAAAAAGCCACTTTACTACCTGCAGGCTTAAACTTCCTTATAACGAGCATTTTCATTTTTATGACTAGCAAAGGCAAAAAGCTGGCAGGGAAATTGCACTGCTCAGTCCCCCAGCTCAGACCACTGAACTTGAATCCTACAAGCACATTCCTGGGAGCCAGGGAAGAACAGCTTTGCTATCCCAGACACAAACACACTGAGAGCAACACTGGTGCTTTCTGAAGTCACTGCCTTCAACAAGTTTGAGATTTGTATCCACAGGCTTTGGAAGCACAAAATTGCTTCCTTTCATACCTTCATGGTAGCAGGACGCTGCCCCAAACATTCAATATAGTATAACCACTATTGGTATTGTGTGTCACAATGTTTCAAAACTTTTTTTTTTTTTAAGGAACACATGCTCAAACACTGCAAACAGAATGCAGATGGGTTTGTTTTGTTGCTGTTTAATTGTAATATTTGAGGGACTGACTGCTTTAGTTTATTAGAAGAATTAATTCAATCTAAAGTAACAGCCTATGTGAAGCATAAGTGGTCCATTTCCATGGAGAATAAACACATTTCATTCAGCAATTCACTCACCAATTTGTGTAGCTGCACTGCTGTTAGTCCAAAAAATGTGATTAAATTGAATTTAAAATTAAGATAATTATAGGTACTCCAGTTACTGGTATAGATAAGCTTCAAACCGAACTTCTTGACATGAAACCCTCCTTATCTCTATGTTAAGGTGTAGACAATGGGCAACAGCAGCACCTGTCAACCACTGCAAAATGCTCCTAAATGTGGAGCATAAAGAAATCACACTTTCATGTTTTGTTAGTGATTGTTTTTGCCCCATTCCCCTTCAACCAAGACTCCCCCCAGCCTAAGATGACACAACACAAATCACAGTTCCTAGCACTCCACACTGACAACCAGCAGAGACTTGAGTGTTGGCAAGTCTCAGTTAGCAGCCTAAGCTCTGCAGAAGGAGCAGAATTAAGGGAGTGTCAGCTGCAAAGAACTCGACTGAGTTTGTTTTAACCTGACACACAACAAAACCAAGCCTTAAACTTACTTCCACATTTAACAGACTCTTTTCCATGAAGAGTCATTGGTCATTAGCAGACAGAGAAAACCTTCATGTTACTTCAACTGAACTGTTATGAAGTTATATAAATTCAGCTTCAGCAGAGGGAAAACAAAAAACTGACTTTCTAAATATCAACATTGGCTAAGGATGTAATTTCTGAATACAGCTCAATAAGTGAAGGATGGAAAAATCCCAAATCCACAGGCTGTTGTTAAAGTTAAATTGGTATTGAGTGGGAGAGTTTCAAGGTTTACAACTACTTTAGAAAAAAAATTCCGTTTTAAAACACATGTTTTTCATTCACTCTACTCAGCTGATTAATAAAGCCAAACCTGATAAAATCCAACAGTAAACACACAATGGTGAGCTAATACACATCAAGCCACATTTGGGTTTTTTATGCTTTACAAAGATTCAGCAGTTTTAAGTCATCAGGGACAAATTTATTCCTAAGCCAAGGAGCAATTAAAAAAAAAAATTAAGTACAATGTGGTAGATGTAGAGAGACACATTTAAAGCCATTTCATTAGTAGCTAAAATGCTAGCAAAATAGAATGAGTTTATCTTTTGGGAAAAATATCTAATTTTAAGGTAGATCTATTCTCTTGCAGATAATCTGTTCTCTCTTATAAGCCTGATCATTTAAAATATACCAGTGTGCAATTTTGAATAACATTTCCAGCTTTAATTCCATCATCATACAGAAAGAGCTGAAAATCTCTCACCATGTCACAAGCAACTGAAGAACTACATCAGCTCCTCTTTGCAGAGCTGTTCTTCATTAATTTATAATTAACAGGATGTGATAAAACAATCTGTACTACTAACTTTTAACAGCCTTCTTGTGTCAACTGGAAAAGGTCTTTGTGTGGTGAATGCCAGAGCTCCAGTGCTTCTCTCCCATGCCCAGCAACTCCCTACAATTCCTTCTGGAGGTGCCCACAAGCACCTCTGCTCCCTGCTGCAATCAGAGACTTCACATGAATGCTGTCCTCTTCCTCCTCCTGCCTCCCATGAAACTCTTTATCACATGGACTGAGGAATTTGACGGGGAATGAGATACAGAAACTTATCTGCTGCCAGCAAACTGTTTCCATGAAAGGGACTTCGGAAAGGGAAAACAGCAAAGAGCAATCCAACACTCTTCAACATGTTCCAGGCACTCAAGGGGAAAAAAAAAAGCAAAAGACAAAAGGAAAAAAAAAAAAAGCAGCACCAACAATTCAGTATTTTAACATAACTGAAATAAAGCCTTCAAAAGCTGTGCTGTCTTGGAAAGCCTGAATGTCTTTTTCCTAAGTCCTCAGCAGAAGTAAGAGCTACAGAAATTCTGTACAAATTCAGGGATTAGCAGAGGAGGAAGCGGGATCTTTGCTTCAAGCACCCTACTCGCATTTGAAAGGTTGCAGGAATTTGGATAAGCCTTCCTCACTGCTATGGATCAGGGAAGTAGCAGCAATTCTGGAAGTATCCTAGAGTGATGTTTTCCTGTTTTACTTATTAATCTTCTCATCCTCAACTTCTAAGCTACTCCAGCTTTCCATCACATTGAGAGAAGCAGTGCAAGTGCTCAAATTTAGTCTGTTTATGCCAGAGGAACTTTAGGTTTGGCTCTTTTGAGACAAGACAATCATCACTTGGTGCCAAGGCTACAGAGAACCAGGTTCTATTTTGTAACAACAATCTATGCTGAAAATTATTGTGTTTTTAAAATAATGATTAAAGACACAACCAACAACCAACAGGAGCTACACACAAAGCAAGTGTCTTTTCAGGAGAAAGACAACAACTATAGAAATGTTGAAGAGAATCTCCTTTTATCTTTGGCTTTTTTTTTTTAATTCTCTTTGATTACTTTAACTTGCACAATATACATCCCACATTTTATTTAATTTCTTATGATATCTGGGCAGAGCTCCAACGCTTTGGTGAACTGGTCACAGTGAACAGCTCAGTTCAGCATGAGCACTACCACCAGCAGGGAATGCTGGAGGAGACACAACACCATTGTCACATCCATACAGGAGAAGGTTGAGGCAGCCAATTAAGCAGGAACTGAGTTCCAGAGTTTCTTCATCTCAACAGGAAAGAAAAGTCCAACAATGCAGGACTCTAAATGCAAATCATCTTCACAATTAATGTGGTTACCCTTCAATCTGAACAAGAAAAACACAGATTGCAGATGCATGAACCAATATTTCTGTCTGCAACTACAACTACTTAGTGAGATAAAATCAAAGACTCAGACTTCTACACATTGAAACTTCTCATACTAGGAATAAAAAAAGCTTTAAATTGATTCTCTAGAGAAAAAGGCATCAGATTACATAATTGTATGAAATGTGTATATGCCCAGATCTGTGTTTAATTTTGTCTTTTTTTTTATCAGACTGCAAGACAACTTCTTTTTACTGGAAACAGACATTTAAGGCAGAAATACACTTGTGTCACATATTCTGTTTCATCATTCATGCAGACAGGATTATCTACAGTCACTGACATTTGAGGAGCCACATCTGGGCAACTTGAACAGCACCAATTAAAAAACTGACCAAAATCAGGAAGTTCACTGACAATAGGGCTCAGAGAGTACAATAAATTTACATTTAACCAGAGGACCCCAGGCTTCTAGGATGATTAAATATGGTTCCACCAGGGCTGGTAGCTGGCAGAAGATGGTGAACACAATCTTTCCATGTTTGCATGAAATACTGTACATTCAGGAGTAAACACTTATTAAACACTTTCCCTTGCTTGACCCTAGGAAGCATCATGTCTAAAGGGATTTTGAGCCAATGTTCATCCCAATTCCTCCCTGATGGGCTGGAAGGGTGAGGGTTGTTTGGAGAATGGAGAGGGAATGAAAGCTTCACTGGGCAGGGTGGGAGGAAAGCACTCAAGAGCATGCTTAAAATAGTCCCACAAACACATCCAGCCTCTCTCAAGGATTAGAAAGCCCAGGGGCTCAAAACCATCAACACTACAGCAGCCTAGTTAGGAACATGACCTTCAGCAGAGCTGGAAAACAGGGTGTGGGCAGGTGGTGGGGAACAGGGCACTAAAGGCTGTCACTTCAGTAGGGCACAGACAAAAGATTTACTCAACTCTACACTGGTAACATGCAAAAATACTTTGGCAACTCTCCTGCTCTGCCCTACTTTGACCTCTTCCTCAGTACTATGAGTAAGGGGATTTTAAAAGTCTAAATGCATAATGCCACCTGCAGCTTAGAAATCTGCTTCATATCAGAGAGAGAGATTAAAAAAGAAATATCAACTTTACCAACTTGCTGAATCTTAAGAGTTCTGTGAGATGTTTTCAAAAACAGCCCGAACAAACCCTTTGAATGTTTCAATAGTTCAAGATCTGAGCTCTCCTCACACAAACCATGTGGGACAACTTGATGAGAGTGCAGCTTTCCCAACAGCTAAGAGACAACGTTGAATTTTATTTGACCAAGTTAAATAGTTATGGGTAGTACAGCTACACTATCTGTATTTCAAGGAGGGCTTGAGGTTTTATAGTTATTTTTAAAAGAAAAATCAATTCAGGTGATAGATTGGAAAACAGATTTATGTTAGTCTTGCATCTTACTGTATTTTTTACAAATTTACAATTTACCCTTAGATTGTTCCTTAGAGCAGGAAATAAAAAGGCCACTGTTTTACCATGTTCTCCCATCATTATAATGAGATGCATCAGATTGGAGTTATTGAATAAGCTCAAAACTCCCCAGGTTACATTCTTCTTCATCTTTAGCCTTGCCCTTCAAGCAAGCTTAACTCTTATTAAAAGGACCAGGACTGTCCCCAGGCATAACCTGTCTTTAAAGATGAAGCCCCAACCACATTTTATGGAAAAGACTTGTCAGTCTGTACCTTTGCCAAACTCCGTAGCAGGTTTAAACAATTATGCAAGACAGTAGATTTTGATTCCAGGCTCCTCTTACTCAGTCTCAGGTTCTAAAAATAATATTTTTCTTTCTGCTAGGGCACCTCCAAATATGATGATCCAAAGGCATTAAAGAAAAAGAAAGTTAAACTTAAAGAGCGTGACACAGATTATGAATAAAGAAACCCTTCCCATATGGAAAAGTTTTAAAAATTTGACATTTCTTTTCAATATGTGTTAATCAGAAAGACAGTAGTGAATTCTCACTGCTTCAGACAGAAAAGAATCAAACCTTTTGGGACACATTACACAAAGGCAATTGCAAAGAAGGGAGAACAATCCTGTAGTTTCTTTTAAAACCATACTCCGTGTTTTTTTAAATGGCTGGGAAAGTCAGCAGTTTGGAGCCAGCCACATGTTACTTATCAATGCTTCAAATGCAGGGTGAGTTAGAAAGGCCATGCCTGGTTCCTTTTGCAATTGGGAAAAATCTCTTTTGAAGTCTTTTTGGGGGACTGACGGGGGAGAAAGTGTCAGGAAAAGGATTTGACAGGTTCTGCACAGTGAGGGGCAAAAAAACGTCAAGAGTAAAATCCCTTGTCTAAAATGAGCAAAGAGATAGAAACCTCTCCTTCAGCACTGGAGACGCCAGATAAAAAGTAGTGTGTAACAGTCCCTTGCATCTTTTTTCCAGCTACACATTAATTCCTTTTTATGCTTTTTGCCAGCTTCTCATCTTACCAGGAGCCTGCAGGAGAAGCCAGTCCAAGACTGCAGGGAATGCAGCCACACTGGGGCTCCATGCCTAGCAGTCTCCCAAGATCCCAGAAAAACATCTTGTATTTTAAATACCCCAAACATCACAGCAGACCTCAGCTTCAAGGTGGAACTAATGATCTGAATGATCTTAAAGCATAAGTGAAAGGACCAAGAAATGACCCAGTTTCTTGAAATGAAAATCATTATTGATGAACGCATCAGTGACAATAACACTGTTGATTTTGCTCTCCGACAGCAGACAGGTTTTGCTTTCCTGTATTTTTAATTCTGTCCAAATAACAGACATGACTAGTTTTGTATCACCTGCAATGTAAGCATAACTACCACCAGCAGGTCAAGAACTGAACACATTTTGTTTTTACCAGGACCTCAAGTTGAACTGCCCTTTCTTTTAAATTCTCACACTCTTCAAACAAAAAGAAAACTACCATTATTCTTTCCATCAATCACAAATACTTAATGTAACTCGTCTTCAAAAGCTGTATTTATAGCAGAAATTTGAGAAGTTAATTGCATATAAACTCTACTCTCATCTGTAGCAAACTGCTTTTGCATGTGTGGCACAAGCAACCTACACAGCTACAAACAATGCAAACTTAGCATCAACAGGACAGAAAGGACCAGAGTTCACTACATCACTACTCACAAGTAACAAGTTGATGCATTCTTAGTGGAAGAAGGCAGCTCAGCTCCTCTCAATTTGAAGTGCACAGAAGTATAAAATCAGCTTTTATTACTAAAAGCCATTGTCTTCCCATTTTGATGAAGTGATAATATTTTGACTTCTTCCTTGCTTCTGCCTCATACCGTTCCATTTGCAAGGTACATGTAGCATCTCACAGATAATACTTCACAGCAAAGAAAGGAGAAAAACTTTCTCCAACTAAGAAAAATCTTTCAAAAAACCCTATTCAAGTGCTAGCAACAGGATTATTTTAATATAGTCTTTTTAGTTACATAACAGACATGAAAACGCAAGTTATAACACTGTCTTATTTTAATAAAGACCTGGGGAGCTATAGGAAAGAGTGCTAGACAAAAAATACTTCAGATAAGAGATTAGGCACTCAAATCCCTAAAATATTCCACTGCAAGAATGTTTGCTGCCTATTATTATAAAGACCACCACACAATATGTGTTATCTATACCACAGATACACTTGCAAGACATTAACAGAAGTGTCTGAAAAATGTATAAAAGAATCCACAGCTCCAACTTGTAGAACACAGGTTCTGCCATCTTCATACCACACCTTCTGCATCTTTAGGAACTGTACTTGGAGCAGTTAACTGCTGTTAGTGAAATCTGCTAAGTGCCCTGAACAAAGTCAAAGCTGCCATCAGCACATTTGCTTGTCTTTGATGATATTTATCACCAGCTGGTGCCTGTACCCCACTGTACAAAGAGGCAATATTCACCTCCCTGGGGCTGGAAGTTGCAGGACACCTCAATACCCTTATGTCTATGCAATTCTATTATACATTTACAGCAAATATTATGCAGCTTTGTTCAGACTCTTGTACACACACCAAAGCTCAGATAAAACTTCATCCCACAAAAGTATTTTGCACAACATTAATGAGATTATTGTGATGGGGTTTTTTGTCTGTAGCTTTTAATAAAACCATTTTAAAAGAGGCAGTTCACTGATTCAGTTCCCTCTTCCCCCTTAATATTGTTACACTAGAACACAGCAAGAATTCAGGCAGTAAAACATTTTAGGTACCTTGAGTATTTCCACAGCTCTCCTCCTCTCTAGTAATACAGTTGACCTGTAAAACAGAAAAAAGACATGACTGATTCGTGATAGGCTTCTTAACATTACTGGAATTTACTGTATACTTAAAGCATCAACACAACATCTATCTTCTTGAACCTCTTCTCAGAATTTTTCCTGATTACTTTGAATTGAATTTAAATTGAATTACATTTTATTTTGTTATCATATAATGCATTTATCATATAACAAAATCTCAAAGGAAAGCCTCATTTATGAGTGCCTAGCTGGAAATCTCAACACTGACAAGGCTACAACTCAGAAAATCCAGACTACCTGCTGCATTTTTAAAGTAGAGCATAACAGCCACAATCCACAGTTCCTCTGGTAGCCCTGAGGAAGCTGAACTCCAGAGCAGCCTCTGAGCTGGGGCAGGAGCACAGCACAGGAACACAACACCTCCCTTGGAACACTGACAGCTGCCAGTGCCCAGAGCTCCTACAGAAACAACCACCCTGCTCTGACCCTTTCCCACCACCGAGCAGGAATGAGTTTTCCTCTTGCATTCATCTTCTAACATGAAAGTAAAATGAGTAGATAAAATAGCAATTGTTTACTTCTATCATCTTTTGTCTTCACAGGCTTTGACCACAAGTCATCTTCAATCAAACCTGAAAAATTATTTCCATCATCTTCCTTTTTCCATCAGCCACTTCACCAAGAAAAAAGTTATTTCCTGGGGGACAGGGGTCAGACTCCTTCCTTTCATACATGCATACAAAACATACACTACATTTTCTAAGATTTATACATTGCAAATTAGATATTTTATGTATTTTGAAAACACTGAGCTCAGCCTACCACGAGGCAAGGCTGGTATTTCTCACCAACCTGTTACCCCATTTGAATTCATCAGGTTGTAACAGACTCTTTCAACCATTCTCAACTTTTCCTTTTTATTCTTTCATGACTTCACTGTAGTATCCTCAAGCATTACTGCTTAGGTCTTCTCATCATATCACACCACAAATACTTCACCAGTTTCAACACTTCAGCAGCCTGGTTGTCCCATTTCCCATCAGCACTAAAAGCTGGATTATTCAACATGCTCTATGAATTTCAGGAGTAAAAAACTGACTTCCAAAAAAAACCAACACACACAAAAATAATGCAAGTAGAACTATACAAAATTACTGGAAGACACCATCATTACAAGATACTCTGAAGCAAAGAACAGAATTCCAAGAGAAGTAAAAATAAGATGTTATTGCATCTTGTTACTGTTCAAATTGTCTATTTTCCCTGAATTATTTACTTATACAAAGTCAATGCCCTGCTCAGCAAGTTTGCATTTAGGAATGAACAACATACTTATACAGAGTATTACAGATGTAATACAGGTAAACAGCCACAAGACTATTTAATCTACTTTTAGACCTGACAGGAGTACAGACTTAGGGGACAGAATTCTCTGCCTAGGTGCTCTTTGTGGGGCTTGGGCATATTTGCTCATTTTGCTGTCCTGCCAACTGCTCCCTGGCAGAGCACACAAACAGTGGCAGTGACTGGGGAAAGAAGAAATGCATTGGCACCAAAACGCCATGCTAGAGCGTGAGTACTCCACAGCATCAGGAATTTAAACACTCTAACGTGACTGTTTATTCTTGGCATGAGTACAGTTTATTTTTCATCTACTTCACACTGTTAGAGATAAGGGAATACTATTTTTACGCAAGCTCCTGATATGTTATTTTAAGCGTAGCCCTCACAGGCAAGAAGAGACTCTCTTCCAGGCTAGCAGCTACTGTTTCCAGAGGGCATTGACAGACCACTCTCAGACAGGAAAATTTCAGTCTCTCCAATTTTCCAGCTTCAGGTCTCTCAGCACTGGTTTGCAGAACACAGAGGTGCCCATATCTGAGGTGTCTGACACCACTTCAGCCTCCATAGCGTGGCACAGCTCCCTCCCAGGAGGGCCAGGACAGCAATGCACAGCTTGCTCAGCTCTATCCCACCTCTGGCACTGCACAGGCCAGAGATCCTACAGCTCTCAGTAAAAGGAAGTACTGTGGGAGAAAGCCAGAAACTGAGACACTGCAAACATAATATGCTATTGAGCAAATTTTTTTTCCTGTCCTTTGTCACAAGATCATTGCTACAATATCTTTCTTCTACTTCACATCCCTTCTCCCTATTACCACTCAATTCACTTTCACAAGTCATTCATATCCCACCCCACTTCAAAATTCTCATTACTAAAACAACAATAAAAAATATGTGACAATTATCAAATTACTCTGCCATTTAGTGCCATGACTTAATTACCTCTGCTTAATCCACCAGGGTCTTTCATCCCATTCTACCCACCCCTGGAGTATGAGCAAGAAACTTTGACACAGGCACTGGTCAGAAAATGTCTTCACTGCACTTTGCATTGTTTAGGTCACATTCTCAGCATTTGTTAATCAGTTAAATGCCTCCATGCCCAAAATAAAATTATATAATCAGTAACAAAAGATGCAGATCATATCAAGAATGGGAAAAAGAAAATCTGGGAAGGAGTAACAGTCACACATTAAAGAACAAACTCAGAGTCAGCTCTCAGATCAGGGAAAACAATAACAATATACATTCTTGGATGAATAAATTAAGAAGAGAGATGGATTTTAACTCAAGAGATGACAGCAATAAGACAGATATTGAACAAGAACAGCTTCGAAAAAATTTTCAATACATCTGAATAACCGCATATGTCAGAAATCAGACATACTACACAAATCCTAACAGGATATTGAAAATGCAAGTACAAATTAAGTGCTAAATGTGGGCTTCAGCCTGTAGGACAAAAGAATTTATGTGTCAGAAATACCATTTATCTTGAGAATTAAAGTACAAAAGCCACTTGGTTACTTGAGAGCTACCTCTGCCTCTCTTAGAGAAGAAATGTTTTAGAGCTGCATCCAGAAACTATGAATAATCACAATGATGGATAGTCCAGAAACTGTTGGGATATCCCAAAGAAACATGCACTGGAATGAAATTATAATCTTCCTCAGCTACTCATATTATAATGGCTGATCAGTGTGCATTAGGAAAATACACTTCTGGTTTGAATCCAAACCTTGAGTTTAAAAGCAAAGCTCTAGTAAATATTTAAGAGAATTTTGAGTTCCAAACTGAAGAGCTGGCAACTAAGTTCTTTTTTTTGGGGTTTTTTTTTTGGGTTTTTTTTTAACAAACAAAACCATCAAAAGATTGTGCAACTCTAAGAGCCCTTAAGGAAACAATTGGGAATTTTTCATAACATGGTATTTCCTTATACTGCTGACCACAGGAATGCAAACAGTTCCACCAAACAGAGATTTCTTCATTGGAAACGACTGACAATCTAACCATGTTTCCATCTTTTCCATTCTCAGCACTCAGCATACAAAACAGATGACATAATAGAATACAGAACTGTCATATCAGGGCCACAAGACATCTTTACTATAAATCAGCACCAGAGAAACTTAACAAAAATATATTTCCAAGGGGTTCCAGAGACAATTTCTGTCTAATTACTTAGCACCTTTGATTAACAAAACTGTGATCTTTTACTTATTTGTCGAATTTCCCCTAAATACTGTTAGCATCCCTGTCAACCTGAAACAGACCCCTATTCCCAACCATAACTCAGCATATCAGTAACAAGACTCACTCCCCACAGCATTCCCTGACAGTAAGGCAGGTGAGGCACAAAAACATGGGCTGGTACTCAACTGAGTTAGTGAAAGGAAAAGCAATGCTACTCTTTGTAGCTCAGAAGACATCCCGTGTAAATCTAATGGACATATCTCCTCACCACCTTCTCCATTTAGGATTATCTGAGCAATGCCAACTGACACCATGAATCCCTCCAAAGGAAGCTGGAAATATTTGTGTATCTGTACAGCAGTGGTGCTCAGAACAGACATTCTACCAGAAACTGCCAAGGAGACCAAGTATCAGAGACACCTCAAGGGAAAGGCAAGACAGGACTTACAAAGGGACTTAATTTTCCTGACAGATAATTAACAAGCCACTATCATGGAGAAAACAATTTATACTCCGTGCTGAACTTCATGCCATGAAGAGAGAAATACAGGATAAATGAACACAGGCCACTGTAAAAAACGTATAGTCAGAATTCAGGAAGGCACTAGGAATGGGAAAGGTGCTACATCAGCACCCTGACCAATATATGTCATTGCAAATTTGCAACTCAGTTAAGGCAAGATTTTAATCAGAGCTACTGCACTTAATTCTCTCAATTCAGGCTGAAGGAAAGCAAGAGGAACAAGTCATAAAAGGAGAACAAAACTGGAACGTGCTACAAAGAGACCAAATTGTTTTCAAAAGGAAAAACCAAAACAAACAAAGCCAATTAAAGACAAAGCTTTATGGAGTTAGTTTGCCAAACAAGTCAAGAATTTTGGATGGTAGAAAAGACAGACAAATGTCTTGACTTCAGACAGAGACATAAAAAGACTTTGCTAGTGTGGAAGCGTTTACAATCCGTGGCAGAGAGATTATTACTCTTGTAGTCAAGGAAACCACTCTTACAGGATTTCAAATTTTGGAATTCCCCTTTCAAGAGGGAACATAGGAAAATACTCCATGCTCTTCTAAAAGGAGAATGAATATGGCTCTAGGGTCCCAAACAGGGCCACAAGGCTTTGACAACAAACTGGTTCCAATGGCTCCGCAGAGGAAGAGGTCACCATCAAAAATGAAACATTTCAATACTTCACTTTCATATTCTGAGATCATCCATGACAAAACAGCCATTAGATCCCACAATACTTTGACATACAAAACCATTTACCAGGAGTTACTACCAGTAGCTAAAATTTTCAAGCTAGGCTTTATTTAAATTACTGCATCTCTTGATCTTTTCTTTCAAAGGGATGCTCACTGAACTCTCAAAAGCTGACCTTTCATCACAGCACACTGCTGGTCTTGGAGAATTCAACTTCTCTGAAGTTACAAACATGTGAAACCTCCCCTCCTGTTTAGATGACTCTGAAGCTCTAAACATAAATTACACAAAGAAACAGCTAGGTTTAATTGTAATAGTAGAGTAAAACTTATTTTTCCAGTTTTTATCTTAACGAGATAACAAAACCCCACTTCAGCTGATACGTCAAAGTGTGCTGAGATTTAGAACACTACTCAAAAACTATCTTTTATTTTTAATTCTGTCAACATTCTAAGGAATAAAATATGCACCAAAAACTTTTCAATTTGATCTCCCTGGTGTTGCTAGAGAACTACCCATCCTCTGCAGACTGTAAAGCAAGGCAGCAGTTACAGCACACCACCATCACCAAAATTAGAACATAGCAATACCAAGTGATGCAAGAAATTATTTGCTGGTTTTCATTAAAATGTACAGTTCATTTTTAATTTTTCCTATAGTCACTGCACCAAGATGCATTTTCAGAATGGCAAGAAACTATTAAGCAAAATTTATGTAGCATTCATACTCAAGTTGAATTAGCACTACAGAATCAGAAGAAGCTTTGGTGCTGATAAGGAAGCAGAGACTGATTTTAGAAAAATATTACAAATCAAAGCAATTGAAGAGTAACTGAAAAGCTTTAATTATGATTTCTGGCTGAAATAAATACATATGAAAATGAAAGTGTTAATTCACACTTACCTTATGGGTTATTGTTTATAGTAATACTGGCTATTTAATTTTACCTTTGTCATCTGATAAACCCCACTAGTGCTCAACAGTTTAGTGTTGTAAAGAATAGAGTTGGTGTCTGGGATCTATCTCAATGACTGTTTCTCGGCAAGAATAAAATTAGCTTCAGGAGTGGTATTTTAAGTACTGCATTACTAAATTTTCACAAAAAAACAGCCAAAGCAATAGGAAATGACACTGTCAGAAATCATCTGAATGGCCTTATCTGACTGCTGGGCACAGTTTTGCAATAGATCTTCTAACTGGCCGCAGGGAAGTAGTTTATACTGCATTATATACTTGTGCTCCCCTTCCTCCCTTCAAATGAGGTGAGGTTCCTGCTGAGACTGGCATGAGAGAAGGTGTGTGTTAATATACTGTAATATACTGCATCTCTTCCAGTAATGGGTATGTCAAACCAGACAAAACACAAGTGCTAACTGCAGTTCCAAAAAGCCTGTCAAGAGGAGGCAGACAGCGCTCCTTTAGCCTTCCTTATGAAAAACGAAAAAACACAGGTTAAAGCTACACCAAATCCATTTAAGCACAATAATTTTCAAGCTATGTCCAAGGTTTGGACAATTGTGAAGAAAAAGACATGTAGCATTTTTCAGCTGCTATTTAATGCCCCTGAACCTGTGTTTTCCCCCCTTTGCTTCTTTTTGTCTCACTCCACATAGATTCTTGTATTCAGACTTCTCAGATTTTAAATCTCTCCTGAACGAAAAAATATCTTACATTCCTTTTTAAAAAGAAAAGGAAATGTGAAGGCCCAGCATGACTCCTTTCTCACCTTTTGTTAACACAGATTTCCTGCTTTCTTCTCCCTGAGACAAAATCTCACATTTTCTACCAATCTCTCAGTGTCAACTTCAACCCATTAGCTTTTACTGCACTCTCATTACTGTCCTCTGACCCCACCTACTAATCTGTAATGGTCATTTTCAAAGCTGCTCTTGGTTTCTCACCAGAAACCATCTGCTCCAATCCCTTCTTCCTTGTGGTTTGCAGGCTCCCACTCCTAGCTATAAACACTCCTTCCAAAACACCAAGACTACTAATGGTTGTAAGAAATCCCACCCTCCACCCACTGCAAGTCCATTCTGTCATGCTACTTCTGCATTCTGTTTTCAGCACCACCAGCCCATTCCTCCTCTTCCACTGCCATGTGAGCTCCTGGCATGAGAACTGCCCAGACACATTGTGCTGGCCAACCACCTCAAATGCACAACTGGAAGCAACTTCTTGGTGCTGTACACACACCATCCACCTCCTACTCTGCCCAAGAGACCCAACACAGCCTCAAAGCTCCAAGAAAGTAATGAGCACTTCATGGAGCAAGACTTCTGCTCCCTTGGGTTCCATTTCCCACACAACAAAACAAGACCAACTTCTCAACTTGCTCAGGTATTTGCATTTGAGACTCCATTCTCACTAGATTATCATGTAAAAAATACACTTAAATATTCACAGTTATAACACTGGTACAACAGTAGTGGTCTGCTTATGGATACAAAGCAAGGCAAGATTCATATGGACTCTTTCCATATGTTTTCTCCTATAAAGTAAAATCAAGACCTAGCACATTCTTACTCTATGTTTAATTTCTCAGCAATTTTTTCTGCAAGCTGCCTTTGTCACATCAGTCTTAAAAATGCCCATTCAGGATGCTTTTACTAAGAAGGGATTCTTGCTAAATTGATGCTTCAACCACCTGAGCAGACACTGATTCCTTTATATTCTCACCTTTTCCTTTAATGCTATTTTGGTTTTATTTTGCAAGCCATCAAATCCACAGCACTTATTAACCTGCACTCACATACAGTTTTGTCTTTCAGCTCTGAAGCAGAAGTGTTCCTCTCATTCTACAGCAGGAACATTACTTCTGAGCATTCCCAGCAAGGTTACTGGCATTCTGCAGCTCTTTCTGAGACTGTCAAAGCTCGCCTCATACTGTGCCTGCAAACAGGAGGAGAATGGTGGAAACAAAAGTGAAGACCTGCAGCTGAAGTTTGAGGGGGCTGGAGAGGATTTTCCCCACACTCCCAACAGTGATTAGTGGGGCAATTAGCCCAGTTGCATCAAGACAGGACAAAACCACCACAAGGAATCTTTGCCTGGCAACAAATGATCAGATGATGTTTCACAACATAAATTTCAAATGTATGATGTTATTTTCTTCCAGCATTAGCTTAGTGATAAAGCCATAGCTGGATCCATGACACCAAATTATTGCTAACAATATTGCAAAGCTAACAATGTTCATAAAGATCTTGAAACACTTTTCCTCATCTCTGAAATACCAAGCCCCTTATTTATTAGAACAAGCTGTATTTGGAAGTTGAGGTTATGATTTGTTTACAAACCAACTCCACTGGTGAAAGAAAAACAGGTTTTCATCAGTATTTCTCATACTTTATAATGACATTGTGAACAGAAACATTGCCTCTTTATATTCTTTTGTTTAATCATGCTCATGAAACAGTCAATTCAGCCCCCAAACCTGAGAAAGGATCAAAACCAACTACAGTTTTATTTTTTTAAACTCTGTATCTCACTTGTTCACTTTTGACTTCTGCAAAGCTTAATTCAGCCAACCTCCACCCTAACCCCTGGGAGCATCTTGTACTTTCCAGCCATCTGGACTGTATTTACATTACTAAGAAGAAAGTCAAACTTGCTCATGAACGAAGAAACTCCTTACTATCTTTCTGTCTTGTCTCCATAGCTATCTTTTAAGTTCTTATTTTTTCAAAGAAATTATTCTTCTCTCTGGGGACCTCACTCAATCTTCCTCATGAGCCCTACTGAAGTCATAAAACTTCTTTGCTTATAATATCCTAGTGCTGCCTTTAAAAATAAAAAAAACATTAAAAACTAGAAATTACTATTTTTCCCCTCAGTTTTCACCATCTCTTCACAAAAGCCCTTACTAACAGCATGAAAGTTCATGAATGATGGATTAGGACAGAAGTAATTGTACCAAAGTGTTTATTTAGACAGTAAAAGTGACAGCTTTGCAAATAGAATGAACTATTGCCAAACTAAGATCAGAGACAAATTTTAAAAGGAACATAGACAAACATTTACTTTTGAACTTGTATCCATTTTAATGGCATTCCTCCCCCTGGCAACGACTGCTGCATCTTGGCTCCTCCAGGACAGAGGAGCACGCAATTTTTAAAAATTGCATTTTCATCAAACTATCTGTGCTGCGACCCCTCTCCCAACACTGCTGACCCAGCATGCTGAGGAAACTTGATGAAAAAGCACAAGCTGCAGAAGACAAGAAACTACTTCAAACTGGTTTTACTTTCAACCACATGTCCTTAAACCCCACCTATTTTTTATTTTATCTGAGCTGCAGTATAAGTCTGCCTTTTAGTATTTTATAACCCTATTTTTCAGGGCACACTATCTCTTTCGATCAAAGGTAGCCTATAACTATAGCTTATCATTAAAAGCTATTTTGCAGATTTACTCTGCTTCACTTGACATGCACCAGAAATCTGCATCAAGTTTAAATGAAAGCCAGATTGGTGTCTTAGTTACATGGAAAATTAACAAAAGCAATGAGCGATGCTTGACATTCAGCTTTTTAACTACAAAATGAAGAGCCCCAATGCTTTGTGATGCCTGACTCAAACATCTGACTAATTTCAAATATTAATTCAGTTTAATGAGTTAATTTAGTACCTGCATAAGGGAAAAATGCCAATATAACATAAATTAGAAAATACTTACTAGGAAGAACAATACTTTTCTAGAGGGGTATTTGCTTAAAGAGAACTACCTACTGCTGTTTATTTTCAAGCTGAACCTCTGAATTTAATTCAACAAAGTGACCCTTCAGAGGCATAATGACTTTTAACGATCATGTCAAGTATCTTGTCTCCTCAGCAGCTCTTCTGGAATACCAAGGAATAGAAATTCAATTACAGATGCATGGTAGGCTGCATACCACAGCCACAGTAAATTCATTAGAGCAGGAAATACACAGCAGAGAGGTAACAATGAATTAAAAACATAATGAATATACCCACGTGAAAAAACAACTACTGAAATAACTCACCCAAACACTACCACATTCTGCTTGCTTTTTTTTGAAGATGCCAGTTTCTATAATGATTCAACTCTGCCCCTTCCCAGTTTTTTCCTCCTTATCTCCAAAACTCAAAAGACCAGCAGAGCGAATAAACATGGTTTGTCATTAAAAGTAGCTGAAGTGTTGTGAGGATGCAACATATCTCTGCTTTAGGGAAGCATAGACAAATTACTTATCAGAAACAAAACCCCAGGAGATCTGTTGTCAGTTGAGTAATACCACTACTAAAAAGGACTTCCCCCTTCCATTTCAAGCTGTTCGAATTTTCCCCAAAATTTGCAATATTTTTTCCTTTGAAGACATGGACAATAAACATTCAGGCAACCCTGAACTTCCTTTTATTGAGACACTAGCTGAACATTTTATGCAAACTACTAAAAATAAGTTTTACTTCCATCAGTGACAACTCCTCACAGCTTTAATCAAAGGAATAGCAATCACAGCCTAATGGGCCCTCTTCTCTAGAGCATCCAAGTTGAAAAATTATCAGTAGGAGAATATTTGCTGCAAAGAAGAGAAGAATCTGCCAAGAAGCGAGGACTAATATATTTGCACTTAGTCTGTCTCAATTTGATTTTACATGTTTCTAACAGAGAGAACAAAAAGTGACTTGATGCTCAGTCTGCAGCTATGGTATGAAATTAGTTTCTAAGGAAACAGGGCAGAATCCAAGGGACAAAATTTCTATGTTTGTGCTGCTTCTGTAGCAAACACAGCATCAGCTGAGGAAGGCACATGAAGCAAAACTCCAAAGCAATTAAGGGATTGGACCTTTGGCATCCTGAACCTGCAATTTTAGCCTCACTAGTGAGGCACTCATCTGTTTGAGGGAGAGCACAGAGGTGTAAGCAGGATGCAGACCAGCTCACAGCCACTGCCAGCCTACTCCTCTCAACTGCAGTGCAGGAAGAGACACTAAAAATAATACAGCTGGCACTTAATATAGTCTGCTCCTTCAGGCATGCAGAGGCTCTGCTCTGACTTTAAGAAAATCTGACTGCCCACATCTCGTGGTTCCTCTTTCAGAAGAAAAACAAATCTTTAACTAGTGAGGCAGAAAACTTTTCTGTCCAAGAACTCCAAGTGGGTCAGATAAAAAGTGCTGATTTTCAAGAGAGTTTCCACACCACGAATGCTAAGCAGGTTTCCCCACTGTGATGAACACTGGACTTTGGAGAGCATCCCTCCAACCTGATGGCATGGGGCTGTTTTGGATGCTGTCCCCAGCTGGTGCTGCACCCTACATGCAGGGATTGCACTCAGGATGCAGACAGACAAGAAGGGCAGCTACACCAGGGAACTCCAGATGATGAGATCCTCCAGGCCAAAATAATCAGAATTCCTTGGAGAATTTAAAACTTCTGAGGTACGTGGTGCACTCTGAAATGAAACATTCCTCCTATCAACCAGCCACATAACTCACTGTTTAGCAACAGAGGTTGCACATGTCTGCAAGAGGGAAAACAATTCTTGTTATCCATCACTCTCACAACACAGCAGCACAATTTCTCTCTGAGCATACACAGGGTTTGTTGTTTGTTTTCTTAAATTATCTTAAATTCACATCTCAATATAAATCCAGGTCACCTCTACATTCAGTGAAAACTCGATTGTGAATTGAAAATAAAATGTTTCCAAAGCAGTTTCAATACAGGTGTTCAAGTAAGGCTGACTTCAACTTGAGAGGGAACTCTCTTGGTTTGTTGTGTTGGTTCAGGCAGTGACAATTCTTTTTGCACAGCTTTCCTTTTCAGAAGGAAAACATCAATGCACCTCAAAACCTCAGTGTTAGAGTCTACTTCTAAAACTGCTTGCCTGACAGTCAGAGGTGACAGCTCAGCCCTGAAATCCCAAATACATTACCACAGGCTGGGGTATTATTTCCACTCTGCTATTCCACTGCAGAACACACATCAATACTCATCTCTGTCTATAAATCAATGGAACCTATTTTAGGCACAAAAGCTTCATAATAAGTCCTTCTGACCAACCTCTCAAATTAATTATGCAAATGCTGTATCAAAGCGCACAGATAATTTTTACTTCAAATTTTTAAAATCTGCACAGATACTCTGAAAGGAAAAGAAAGTAAATGTCTAATTATACACACTGAATAATCCAGATAATGGCCTGTCACATGCATCATTCTGAATGCAAATCAGAACAATGGTTTTAGCTGTAAACACTGTGTGGAAACATCAAGTAAATTTGATCTCGTCTTTGGCAAGAACACGCTTTCTTGAGATTACCTTCTGTATTCAGTGGGATTTATATACATATATAGCTAATACATATAAAATATAATGAAGTATTTTTTCCCTGTTGAATCTCAAAGCCTTTCCTTACAAAACATACTCTATGAGTTATTCTACGAGAGATGAATTGTATTTCTCCAAACAGAAGGACGCTGCCTCTTACTGCCCTGCTAGAAACACTAAAAGCAAAAAAAAAAACTTGTTCACTGCTTTATTTTCATTCAAGCCAGGTGTGATTGGTTTTGTATCCAAAATATCCACAAAATGTAGCTGTACTCCAAAGCTCCTGTGATGAGGAGCACATACCAGCTTAGGAGAGAGGAAGAAAACCATGCCCAGAGCAGGGAACTAACCTCCTAATGCCTGCTGTGGAAATGAGTCCTAGCACACACTCCAGGCATGTTTAGGAGGCAGGATTTTCTTAATTTCAGCCTACTTCTTCCTAACACAGCAAGCAAACCATGCAGAAATCAAGTGACCTACCAAAGGAAGGGCTAAAACTGAATGGATGAGAATGCTCAGATTAGACATGCCAGGGAAGCAGTGGACACCACTGCTGTCCTCTTTGCCTGGTAATAAAAAATTCTTTGTCCACTGCCCGTGCTATTAAGACATATTTCAGCAAATGTAAAACCTTATTTCATGACAATGTTATTAAGGGGAGATTAGGATTTTAATGAGACAGTTCCATATCTTAAGAAATTGAGGCTGGAAATTAAAAATTAGGAATTTTAGTGGCAACTATGGCTAACAGTGACTGAAAGGTCTAAGTGCAACAAGAAAGTCTGTATGGTGCAGCAGTCTTCACTTCTCACCCAGGCTTTGCCTTCTAACACCTTTTTGCCACTTACAGATAAAATACAAGATACTAAATTTCATGTTGCAGTTTTATTAGTTTTAAGGTATCAAGAAAATCTATGAAAGTAACAATACAGGAAAATAAATACATGACTTTTTAAAGTTGCCTCTCAGTAGCTGCATTTCTAACAAGATCCTCAGCTTAGGCTAAAGGCATTTATTGCACACACCTGGATCCCCTCAACAAAAGTTACTTTGAAGGAGGGAATGGAACATGTGCTGATCAAACAGAACACTCCATTAAATGGTGATGCAAGACTGCATGAGACACACGTTGAAGGCCAGCAGAATTAATCCACACCCAGGTCTAAAATAAAACAGTACTTACAGAATTGTAAGTTTTCTTGAGTATGTGCACCTCAGCCAACTTACACAAACCCTTACCTATCTCTGCAACTCACTTTTTTCCACCGCTGAAACTGCCAAAGTCAAGAAAAAAAGCAGCCACTTTCATGTGCTACTTCTACAAGGCAGTCACATTGAGAACTTGCACATCAAATTCATTTAGGAAAGTGAACAAAACTAGGACAGACACCTTCAGCTTGAATTTGTTGAATGTTTAAATGATTCAAGTCTAATTGTGAGGTTTTAGCTAAGCTTTTCTTTTTACTCTTTTATAGTAATATCTGCCTATCCAGACCAGGTTTCAAAATGTAAACAGGGACTTGTTACCTACTTAAACAGAAATCCTATCCACTGTAGCATTCATTAAGACACTACTTAAAACACTGTCTGTATTCTCCCCTGTCATCCTGACATGAACTCATCCCTCATTTGCTGTTCTATTCAAACTCTTGTTACTTGGTCCATTTCTGTTGGCAAAATGCACAAGTTTATGTGTTTGTAGACAAACAACCATAACTATTTGACAAATACCTTAGAAATTGCAAGTTGCAATTATCAAAACATCTCATGAGCTTTCTCCTAAGTTTGCATCAGCCTATAAGCTTGCTAGCAAACGGCAGTCATGCATGCAAGTTTCCTGTTTTAATATTCCTCCTCCTCCTTTTTTAAGCAAGATTATTCTCATCCTTAGAAACAGGAAGTCATTAAGTTAAAAATGTTTATACTAAATGAAAACACACATAGTGCCGTGACTTCTACTCAGTGACTATTGGGTGGTCTCAATCTGAATCCAGTTTCTGACCAGCAAGTGCTTCCCTTGGAGAAATTATCAAAGCATGGCCTCAGAGACCAAGGATTGGAAAGGTATAAACTATCAGCTACTATAATTACAGTTCAGGATTTAAATTTTTTTTTAGAAGACTTTAATATACCCCAACAAAACTCCCAAACATCTGTTTTCAGTAAGTATTTAAATAAATGTTTTTCCCGAACTATATCAGAAATTGGCTGGTGCTGTGTGTTTCTTGGGATGAGGTCAGCAGTGTGGGTTAGTGCAGAGCCTTTGCTGCAGTAATCACCATGCTCATTTGTGACAGAGTGGTTGGAGGGGGAAATCCACAGCCCACTGGCATGCTCCACTGTGACCTTCAGAACCCCGTCTGCAACCGCCTGTGATCAGTGCCCCCAACATGCCAATGTCTGGTCATACTCTTATTCATAAACTCCTCATGTTTCCTCTTGAATTTGATAAATATTAAAAAAAAAAATCTTCATTTTACTACTGTGATATTAATACATTGATGGGTGGCCCACAAAGACTTCCCATGCACAGAACATCTGACTACAACTCTCCCCACACTCAGAAAAATTTGTCACTTGCTATTTGAGTTTATTGTCACACTTACTACCATTTGCTTTTTATGGCTATAAACTACATCTCAGGAAAAACCAAACTTCAGTCCATCAGCACACATTTTCAATTGCTTTTTCAACACCACCTGTCCTTATTACAGGAAAATGGACTTCCTCCCAACCTCAATATTTTAATTATTAAATAATTGGAAGAAGTGAAGAATGCTTCTCAGAAGGGAGCTGCACAGCAGTTCCTGAGTGATCGTGAGCACTTTCGGGAAACTTGAATGCTCTTCCAGCACGCCCACTTGCTTCCTGTGAACAACCAGCATGCAGAATTATTTGGAGAGGTCTTCCAAAGTGCTGAGAACATGATTTCTGTGCATTTTGATGCTCTATGAATCACCAAGAACAGAATATGAAGCCAAGAAACAGTAAAACATGCACATGCACATACAACAAAATAAGAGCTGCTAAGACTAATAATACCAAAATATATCCTGAAAATAGCAGGAAAAGGCCAACAGGAAGCTACACACTATGCCACTTCCACCTGAGACTCTTTACTTTTGTTTGGACCCACAGATCAATATGAATGTCAGGAATTAATAAAGCTAAGCAGTAGAGATCAGCTCCCCAGAGACCAGCCACATCTGCTCAGCAATGCCAAGCTGCCAGCTGGACAGAGTCCCAAAAGCCCTTAAAGGGTCATCATGCACAGCAAAAGCTTGTACTCGAGTAAAAACCTTTCAGCTTAGCAACTAAAAAGGTAATAGATATTCTGTTAATTACATTAAGTAATTAAGTCATGTTTAGCTCTGCTAATTAGGGTGCCTAATTTTAAAAGGTCTAATAGCCACAATATTTAAATTTCTGGTTCGTTTGGGTAATGCAAGAAAAATCTATACTAAACCACTGTCATTTTTTTTGACTGACTCAAAAAATAAGTTATGCTGTTAACAGAAAAGTTAACCAGTTGCAATGAAGAGTCAAATAAATTATTACTTGTTGAGTACTGCATATTCTAAGCAGCTTTAGTGTATGAATAATCAGTTAAGAAACGCAAAATGAAAGACACCCTGCATCTCAGTCGAGATCATCAAGCACACAAGGATACTTTATCTGGGTACAAATTGTCAAAGTGCTCTTTCCTTGTGCACATGTGATAGGAGCCTGTTCAGGGAAGAAATAAACCCTGCAGCAGATGACATTTGCCTCCCTCCCCAGTATGTCCCTCACTGACACACAAAGTCTGGCAGGGTAGAAAAGCTCCCATCGAGCTTTTGATACATGAAGCTATTTCTGAAATAATTGCTGGCCTATGTGGAAATTGCTCCTTCCAAATATCTCAGATTTGGGAGTACAGCACCATCCATGCTCAGTTAAACACAGCTTCATCTACAGCTTCATCTACAGCTGCAGGTGGCTCAACTTTCATGTGACAAAGACACAGCTGACACCCTTCAATACCTTGGCAGGCACGTGCTGAGGAGATCTGCTGTTTACAGCAGCTGAAACCCCACTGTGTAGCTCCCCCTGCTCCCAGGGCATCACAGCCCAACACTTTTTCATACAGGATATCACACCTCTGATGTCTAAAAGGTATTTCCAATTCTTATCTTTTGGCTTGTTTCAAACAGAACCCAAGAGGTGAGTCCAGGCTGGACCATTACAAGCCCCACAGACAGCTTGTTTTGTAAGCAAAGAAGCCATTTCTAAGGGCACAGTCAAGATTAGCCTGCTGAAATTAGTCATGTTCAGCACAGCAACTGCAAGGCTGGCCATTTTAATAAAAGCAAATCACTGCTCTCAAATTTTACTCAGAGCAGGGGCCACTACCAGAGGGTTACTACCAGTCCTAAAAGGCATTGTGTCTGTGAAGGTTTGTCACTGCACAGTAATGCTCCTTCTGACCCCATGCAATGCATCAGGAGCACTTCCAGCATCACAGTCCCACTACAGAATGTGGGACACTCCCCATGAAGGCACCTGGAATTATTAGCCCCCATTCAATTAGCAAATTCAGCTACTAATTTTATATGCCCTTAAGCAGGGTTTATAAACCACACAACACAGTGCCCCACACCAGCCATCTGGAAATGCAGATGTCATCTGCTCACCTTGGTAATCTGCTGCAAGGTTTTTCAGATGAAGATGTATTTCATCTTGTGGTGCTATATAAATAAACAAAGTATTATAAACAATCATTTTATCTGACTGGGGTTATGTCATATGGTTTGCTTTCTCTATGAAAGAAAACACGTACATAAAGTGCAACCAGATGTTGTTGGCAGAGAATCCATTTAATATGGACTCATTTCTAAAAACATGATTACAGATGTGGCCTACATCCTGAACCCAGTGTTTAAGGAAAAATTCTCTCTATGTGAATTTCACCCATGTTCTGTTTTCTCTAAGTCTCCTAACTCACAAAGAAAACGTTTCCTAGAACTGAAAAAGCTGCATGCCCTCCCCTTTCACAAATCCACCAAAAAAATAATTCAAGCACTCTCTTATAAAAAAAAAAACCTGAGCATGCTATTGAGGAAACCCTGCTTTGTAGCACCTCACTGGTATACCAGCTGTGAGAAGGCAACGATGCAGGTTACAACTAAGTCTAGACTGAGCTTCCTTGCTACAAACAATACTTAGCTAGCACTCCACCTGACTTGTAATTTGATTTTCAAAGTGCAAAAATAGTTACTACAACTCTGCTTGCAGAACTGTGGAAACTGTAGATGCTCTAAGCAATTATTTGTAGTGTTTTAAGTAAAGAAAATGAAAAGTCAACTGAAACATACCAAAGTTTTTGATGAATAATATCATCCTTGAAATCTCACAAATTTAGAGAGCTCTCAGTAAGGCAATTAAAATATAAAATAAATATTTAATTGGTGTACTATAGGATTGCCTAGGTTGTTTAATTCTGATAAAACCCTGAGCAACCAACAAAAAGAACAGAAACAACAGAAAAGTTTTAAATTCAAAATCAGTAAAGTCTGAATAAGAACTCCATTGTTTCATGCTTGTTGATCTAAAAAATCCTGAAGTCTCAAGAAAATTAGAATAAAGCTCAAACTCTTCTCAAAACAGAAGAGAAACAGTACAGAAGGACTGACTGCATCATTCCACATCTGAACCCAAGAGATTTTCACCATATTTGATATCCAAGTATTGAATTAATTAAGAACAGTCCTCCTAACAAACACACTCCTGAATTAGATCAGACAAGTTCATATTCATACGAATAGAGAATCCAGTGCTTAAGAGAAATTGTCTCTCTATACAATCATTACTCTCACTCCACATCCACGATCACATAAAGTTAAACTAGTAAACCCCTCAAATGTTCAGTGGTTACTGAGACTATTCCCTTACCAATGTATTTATTGAAGGAACGAAAATACTTGAAAAGCTGGGTTATTTAATTACCAGTGACATCACTGAGACCCAGCAGTGGAAAAGAAAGTAACCCCTTTCCCCAAATTATCATTTGATTAGACCTTTAAAAAATAAAACTAAGTAACTCCAGAGGACTGCACCACGCAGGAGCACCTACATTTATTGGTAAAGCTCATATATTTGATTAATCTAGATTGTTTTTTCCAAGCAAAGTATTAAAAAGGTCGTATGAAATTATGAAAAAGTTAAAAAATAAAAATCAAAACAGGGGAAAGTCCCACTTTCACCTAAGAAATTCTGTGTCAGATGATGTGAACTGAGCTGAAATTTTAAAATCCTCTCACGACCAGCCAATTTCTAATCAACAGATACACTGCTACTTGCTTCTGGAGGCAGGACAATGGGACAACTGGAATTTCACACAACTATTTAAAATGTCCCAAGTGACCTTTAACAAGAGCTTTAAACATCTGTTTTCAGAATAATTTTCAACAGGATTAAATATATATGCGTGGCTGTATAAACACTGTCGTTAGTGGGGGAATCAGGTTGATTTAAAGTGTGGTTACACCTTGCTCAGAGAGGGAGCTCTGTGAGGCTGGATAAACAAACACTCTGAGCAAAGCACTTGTTCCTGCTCCACGAGGAAAAGGTTCTTTCAGCGAGAGAGGCTGCTGAAGTGTCCAAGCTCTGAAGTTCTGAAGTTCAGCTCTCACCCAAGTGTTTACAGCTATTTTGGTTTGTACTTTGTGATGCAGGTGAGAGGCTCTGCCCACCATGCAGTCCATCTGCAGAGTATTTAGAAATTACCTCCCATCCTCAACTGCTACAGCCTCCCTCTTAAAAAGAGAGCCCTGATGTGTAGATGCACTTACTACTATTTATAACAGAAGCCTTGCTAGCAAAGTATTTACCTTAAACATAAAAGAAACCTCAGTTTGAGAAGCCTACCTATGGATGGGGGTAGGAGAAACAAATGAGGATGTGTGTGTATTTATTTTCTTCAGAGGGAAGACAAATAAATGGAATTGCTTGAGAACCCAAAACCTTACAGGTGTTTCTGGACACATTAATGAATCAATGGCAAGACCTTCATTCATCTACTAGTTGCCAGCTACTTCACACGAAGGGTTTAACTGCTGCCAAGATGGGTGAACATGAACAGCTGTCACATCACTAAGGGATAAAATATCTTAAAAGGAGAAAAATAACATACTGCAGCACTTACACAGCTTGTGTTAAAAAGTTTAAAAAAAACCCCAACCTCACAGCCCAAGTCTTCTCAGAGATTAAGCCAAAATGCAGACAGAACATTTAAATATAACAGCAATCTGAATAATGAGCTGAGAATTAACAGAGAGTTGTTACCTGGGTGTTATCTGCACAGAGCTGAGAGGACCCACAGATCCAGGCCCCTTGTACCAAGAATGTGTGTGCAGGCATAACAACCCAAGTGTGCTATTCACTGCTCTGCTGGGGCTCTTTAATTAGCCATCCAAGCCTGACTTGAGTTTGCCTTGTTTTAAGGCTTCCAGCATCCTTAGAGTGTTCTCCAAATAGCAATTCAAAGCAGGAATGTGATTAAGGGGAAAGCCTTGGCTGGCCACAAATAGTGCTGTGAATACCTCCTGCCTTTCTGCTCCCTTAAGGGCTGAGCCAAAGAAAGAGCTGTGGCTCAAGAGAACTCTCAGTAGCTGTGGGTCCAGTGCAAACTCCTCCCCACAAGATGCTACAAGGAAGTCACTGCATCTCACAGTGATGACAGTTCTCCTTTCTGCTTTTATAACCACCACCTCTCAATGCTGATCTATCAAATACACCAAAGAGAGCACTCTCATTAGAAAGCTGCACAATTGCACATTTTGGTTGTTATGCTAGTTCAGTTTACCACAAAGAACAAACAACTATAAGATCAGATCCTCTTAAAGTAAATAACATCACTCAGACCTCTCAGGAAACTTAATTTCACACAACTGCAAGGTAAATAAATATTTTGAAGATATCAGCTGCAACCTTTTATGTTTTTCACACCGAGTTACACAACCTTGCAACCTCAAAACCCACAGGTTCCTGTAGATGAGTAGGATTTTACAAAGCATCTGTACTCTTGTCACCTCTGGCCAGAAGCAGACATTGCAATAAATTTTTGGACAGACAAATCCTATTTTTACAAATGCTTCAATAACTTAGGCACTTCAGGGCAGACTTTTTTTCTTTCTTATGTAATGCCCATTGCTGGAATCCAGAGAAATATTTCTAAAATTTTATCCTTGGGGCAATACATAGTTTTATTCCTTCTGCCAGCTTGCTTTCTTTCTTTCATCAAGCAGAATCCTCCTGTAACACATATGGCATAAAAAGACTAAAAACACTGTGTCCAGTAATTTTGACCATAATGCACAGGGCTGATGCACTGCAAGTGCTAATCTCAAATCACATACAGCTTTTTGCTCCATGACTAATCTAGTTTTCATCTTCCAAAGTGCTACATGTTAGGTCACTGTAAGGGCTTTCATTTTTATTTCTAAGCCACTAAAGGTAGAGAAGATGCAGGAGCAGAACTTAAAGTTATGCTATTGAGCCCTAATAAGAGCATTAGGAAAGCTTCTCCTAGATTTCTGTGAATAAAGAATTGGATAAGGTATATTGAAGAGCACATGCAGAAATAGATGGGAAGAGGAAAGAGTTTTGAGTACTGGGTATGATTCAACTACTGCATCCAACGTGCAAAGACAAAGAAGGTTTTGAGAATAAAGGTGGGGAAAAAATACCCCAAAGCATTCTAAAATAATTAAAAGGACATTTAAACAACAGTTACAGTTTTGACTTCAGCTTTACTATAATATCTCTTAGTTTGTAAATGTCAAAACTAATGCTACTTTTTTTCTCCTCCTCTGTCTCCTTGAGAAGTATCTGCAGAAAACTGCAGCAGTGCACACTCTGTACCCCAAATGACCAATGTTCTGGCACAGCAGAGGCAGTGAAAAACAGATTCAGCATCATTCCCCTTCTGGCAGTGCTCAACATGAGAAAGAGAGAAAGCTACCAGCATACCCTGCGTTCTTGCTTCACACTGTATTTCTGGCTGACAGTCATTTATTTATAGAATCTCACAGCAATTTTGCTTGCATCCTTAAGTGCATTCTGATTATTTTATCCCTATTTTAGCACATTACAGTTAATAACATTTTATAAGTGTAGTAAAACACAAAATATACCAATAACAGCTAAGGGAATTGCAGCAAGTGAGAGGCTACAGAAATGAAGGTCAGGTACTCACTCTGCCAGAAAACAGCCCTGCTTCTCACCAAGCATGAGCTCAGTGCTCAGAATCAGTGTTTCAGAAACTCCAGGCACAGTCAGGTCTGTTACACTGGCTTTAGTGATAGTCCTTCCAGTGAATCTGGATGTCTCCTGTTGGATTTACTGCTCTAATGGCATTTGAATCAAGGCAACTTCCTGAGTGAGCCGGAATTCAAAATAAATGCATGAAGATAGGATATAGTGATTAAAAGTATTGCCCAAATCGTCTGCTATTGGTCTCTCGTTTCCCTCAGGCACTCAAACTGCCTCAATTTTAAACTCTGCTTAAAGTAAAATGAATGAACGCCAATAAAAAAGTTTGATGGAAAATTCAACATCAGCCAAATCTGGCATTGTTTGTTTCAGTTATATGGAATCATTGCGTCCGGTCCCTGAATCCTCTTTATTATATCCTCATTTCCCCTGACTGAAGAAACCTCTGTAACAGAAAACCCTCAGGAGCCACAATTTAACAAAGACAGCATCCAAACTTGATACAGCGACTGTATGAATGAAGCCAGTAATCTGGGTATGGTTAGAGTTGAAAAAAAAAAAATTTCCAATGGACAAAATGAAAAACTACATTTGATAATAAATCTTCTTTTTATGAGTAGGCTTAATACTCTTCCTCTTGGTACAAGAATGTAATACTGTCTTCCTTGCCAAGAAACAAAAAAAAGACAGAAAACCCACACACGACAAGAACTGTAAAACACAGAATAAACATCAGATACACAAAGTATTTTCAAAAAGTTGTCATTAACCAGAGTTTTTAAGAACATCAATGCTTTAAATGAGTCTTCAGAAAGGCAGCAGAAATCAGAGACACACCAGGGCTGTGGCAAAATGAAACAATTGCACAGGAATTACTAGAAAGCCCCTCCACACACTATAGTACTACAAGAAAGCAACAGGCCTCATGTGTGCAAGCATGGCAGTCACACACAGATCTCGGGCTGGAAGAAACACACACCACCTTTTTACTACAAAATGAAACAGCTGAGAAGCCAAAACTAACTGAGCTGAAATGAGAGTGGTGTTTGCACCCAAACCCAGGCACTGCTGTTTTGACAGTGTGAACAAGAGCAAAACTGCTGCTACTCCTGTTTGTGAATTCAAAAGGTGCCCACTACAACAAGCTCTCTCTGAAGCCATTTGGCTGCTCACTTTTAAAATTCAGGGGCTCTGTTTTGGTTTATCTAACACTGAAATGCTACCAACAGAAACCAAGTTCACACTGGGGCAATAGAGCAACAGGCAAAGTAATTTTCAGAAGCTCTTTCTGTTGAAGTCCCTATCAGGTTGTCCAACACGCTGACACAGCTAGAGCTGTTATTTTTAAACACAGCCACAGTCTATTTAACTAAAGCATCTTTACTCTGACTGAGCCAGTATTACTTTGATAAGACTCCTTAAGTCTCTACACTGAAGCCTACATATCACAGGAAACAGAGAAAATGCAAACTTTGGAAGACAATCCCTCTCTGCAGCTAGAAGAAGAGAAACAAGGAGAAGAGAGGTGCAGGAGAAGGCTGGGAGGACCTGGCACTGGAGACAATAAAGTGCTATCAGCAGGACAGCTGCTCACACCGAGAGCTTGTATCACCCACCACCTGCACAGAGATGCACTGGAACAATTTCAGTCAACTCCAACAGCAAACAGCTTTCTGCTGTTAGGAACTCAGCATTGCACTTCTAAAACAATTCTTCTGCCAAGTTTGTTTATAGCAACGCCAGGTTTTCTTACAAATCGTTTAACTGATGGGAACCTGGATGGAAGGAGAAGAGAGGCAATGCCATTGTGAAAGGCACGTAAGAGGCTGCAAGCTAGAATTTGCATTTTGGGCAGCTCACTGAGATATGCTAAGCAACTTATTTGTATACATTTTCTTCAATGGAATTCTGAATTCTTTCCATATAAAGTTATCTTGTAAACATATGCAGAAGTTCATTACTAGAACCAAGAGCAGCCCCACCCTTCCCTCTCACCAAAGAAAGAATTTGTTCTATACATATAGACAGTGTGGCCTACTTGATGCAATTAAGTTCTCCTATGGCAGTATTTAGCCTCCACTTCTTACATATAACATATGAAATAAAGAAAAAGTAAGAGAAGCAATGGTATACACTAGTCAGCAGTGCAAACCTTTGAATTTTACTATAGCAAATTTAGTTGTGCATCTTGTGCTATGCATGGATACTGCAGGATCTGGAGGCAAGGGAACACTGCTGTGGAAAGCAACACCAAGTGCCCAAGGCCAGCACACCACACAGGACTGTCACCCACGGGCAGCCACACAGAGCTGGGATATGGGAGCCACACAGCCTAGCATGCTGAGACTATTTTAATTAAAATAGTTTTGAAATTAAGTTGTTTTGCCAAAACATTCCATTTATCCCAGAATCTGCCTTTAAACATGACTGCTCCCCCTCAGACTCTGAGAGCACTGGGAGGGTAAGGGGGAACCTCGCAGTCTGGGGTCTGCTATATTCTATCTCAAAGCCTAGAGAAATGGTTTGATCACTCTTGCTCTCCGACCAGCCAGATCCCTTGCAGAGTACCCAGCTCACCCACACCTTCCACATCCAGTTTTCACTGCCTCCCAGTACTGCAGGCAGTGCCTGGCTGCAGAGCATCACCACACCAGGATAAAGGGGCTGGAGCCTACCTGGAGCCCAGCACTGACAGTGCTCCATCTTCTTACCCCCCCTTTTCCCTGCTTCTCCCCATTGCCTTCAACACCTCGTGCACACCTAGTGCTCACCCTACCCTCTCTTGAGTTAATTCAACTTCTTAAAGAGAGTTATTGCAGTCAGAGGGGGAGAGAAGCTTTTCTGCTGCAATTCACAGCGAATTGCACAAGTTCAGCAAGCAGCAGGGCTTACACAAGAGAGGATGAGGCAGGACCACAGGGCCAGGAGGGAAGAGCAGGATACCCCCTTTAGCTTGGTTGCACTGCACAACCCAAATATTTCAACTGGATGGAAATCTGTCCTAGAGAGGAGTGACTGCACTAAAGAGGTGATTATATTTATTGGAACGGTGACATGCAGACTTCTTATTCGACAGAGCTCTTAAATAGGATTACAGGGCTTTAATTTGGCTCTTTAAATTGGTTTTGGAGAGAGAGAAACACCAAAAAAAGTTTAGAGAGAGGGTGTCAGCACCTTGGAGGGAGTACATATTATGGTTGACATTAAGCCATGTCAACCATAATAGCTTCCCTAGCACAAATATATGCTCGTGCACATTCTCCAAGTTAACTAATAAACAAAAGACCCATAAAAAAGATAATTACTTACACTATGCATTTGCACACCGCAACCAGTAATTTTGTAGCTTTAGTTCCATCTTTCAAGTATCACTTATATTGACAAGGAACAGTGGCAGCAGTGTATATCACAAAAGGAGTAAACAAATGACCTTTATCTGACTTTATTAAAGTAATAAAGGACAGACTTTTTTTTTTTTTTTTTTACTTACTTCAAAGAGAGTTTTATAGCTAGCTACCAGCAGGGTGTGGACTGAAGCTAAAAACTTTGAAATGGGTCCCTGTGAAATCTGAAACCAAAATACAGCAGAGGTCACCTCTCTGTGAAGAACCGCCTTGTCTGTATGTATACTATAAGCAAAGCTCTGTTAGCTCAGCCTCGGTAATAATGTAATTCAACTTAGCCCCTGGGAATAGCAACAACATCAGGTTTCTACTACAAAGATAAATTTACTGCACACAATATCTGTTACTATATATTTGCAGCATGTTTGATAGTAGCCAGACACTAGTGTTACATGGTATAACTCAAGCTATTTTCTCTTGTTAAAGGCTAGCCCAGGCTATAAATAAATTTTTATTCTTACTCTCACCATTAGCCAATTCTTTTTAATCAACATTGCATGTACATTCATTTTATGCAATATACTAGCTAATATTAATAGGAAAGGAAGCAATACATGCAGGAGTTTTTTGTTTTAATTTTTAAATATTTTTCCCATAAAGGGGAGAATTCCAACCCTTTTCAACAAGGAAACTGATCATTTTTCCAGTGGAGAGATAGAACCTCCTAAGTATTGGGACAGTAAGACTAATATACTTTGGTCTGTCTTGTGGGTTCCTGTGAAACAGTTCACGGACCCAAGTTTGGTGACAAGTGCCTTGAGTTTCCACTCCAGGTCCTTGGAAAGGGTTGCCCATGCAGACATTGCTCTGCTGACACATATGGCCTAGGCTGTCTGCTCCTCCAGCTCTAGGAAAGGACCAGGCAGATGAAGCTGCTGGCATTGGAAGCACTGGAGGAGCCTGGGCTGCTGCTGGCCCTGCCTGCAGAGCAGAGCACTCCTGCCTCCTGCTCTGTGTGTTTGCCAAATCTCTCCTCAGATGGAAATCTCCACACCTAAGCAAAGATTCCCCAAAGCACTGAAGTGTTGACCAACCTTGCTGGACATCACCTCCCTGGTACAGAAGAAACAACCACACTTAACAGCCTCCACTGGCCACTCTGGCTCCACTGTTTGAGAGACAGTGCCTTGATTCAGGCAACTGGAGACTTTCAGGCTTAAGATACTTTGAAGGACACAGGATCCCACCAGGCAATACATTAAGTGCCACTTAATTTGATTAGAAGCACTGACATGCAATAAAACACTCATGTTAGGAATGGCAAGGAAAAAGAACACTTTCTGCTGACCAGACAGCAGAAGTTTCCATTTTGAGTGGCGTGGTGCTTGAGAAGAACTAAGCAGTCTCTGAAATCCAGTCCTTAACCAGGAGCTGTCTTAGGACATGTTAAAACGAGGGGCACAGATCTTTAAAAACATCTAAGTTTAAGCAAACACACACAAAGAGCATCATGTACATGCAACAACCCTTTAAAGAGGAAGCAGTATTTCAGTTTCTCCCCAGGTTCTTGGCTCACAGGAAAACATCTGATGTAAAAAGGGAACCAACCCAATCTGCCCCCGCTGCCACCTCAGGGCAAATTATCCAGGCACCTATAAAAAAAAAGCCTCCTGATGCTTTACAGCTTGAATGTTTTATATAGTTAAACTGAGTTGTCTTGAGTTCACATACTTTATGTTATTTGATATGTTTTAACTAGGAAGCTACCTGGATTCATTTCAAGATTTTCTTTTTTTTTTTTTTTTTGAACTAACCTGTTTTTGAGCACAGACTCTCTCATGCTAGCACTACACAGATGTATTCAATCTCTCTGCATGCTGCAGAAATATTTAAACAAAGTTTGAAACAGAGTAAAAAATGGAGGGGGGAACCTGACTGCCAGACCACTTGGTTTGGTTTCTGCTTTTGTGTTAGGTTCATTTATTTATTTTGAAACACCATAAATTTCAATGTATTTGGAAATGCTTCTGCATGTTTTTTTCTTGCTCCATACAAGACCCATAATTTTGATCAGGTTGATAAGGAACAAAACAAACACCTAAAGAGGGCTTTGCTGGTTACAGACATACTTGGCTTTACAAAACATTGTACTAGCCATTATTAAAATATGCATCACAAGTCCTTTTTTCTTCTTGAGATGCTCAGAATTAAATCTCTGCAATAAAAATATTTATGAAATTTTGACTGAGAGATCTACTTTGGACAGTTTGTCTTAGAAGATGGAGTTTTTTTGTTCCAAATCATGCACACACAGAGGTATCTGCCAAGCTCTCCAACTGTGTCACTCCAGTCCTTAAGCCATTTAACACAGAACATGCACGTGTCCTTTGAATGCCAAATCAGCTACGTGTCAAAGACAAACAGCTCTGCACAGCCAACCCATTCCAATCAACACATCAGTAAGAAATCTCATTTGTATTCAGTATTATGCCCACTGATGGGAATGGGGGGAAAAAAATTAACACATACCCCCAAATGCTTTTACAACCTCAGTAACTTCAGGAATAAGAAAGTTACACAGACTTTGGCCTGAAAATACACAGTTTGCCCTAGGGGGGAACAGCTTCTATTTAGTGGGTGAATTAAAGACCATGAACATCTTTGCCTTCTGCCCTGATGGCTGGGTCCAAACACATTTGAGTTACCAGAAGCGTTTTGCCTTTGCCTATATGTTTAGACATATTTAGGCATTTAAAGACAGTTGCAATTGAAAGCCAGAAATTGTACAGATTAACAGTGAGTACTACAAAGACAATTATCCCTTAACCAGGTATTTAGTGCAGAGCTTCATCTGCAATCAAGCTCTGAAACAGGATGATGGGCTTGTTGTGAGTACTACCACAATTTAAACACAGTAACAGAAATATATATTAAACTAGGTATTCATTTATTATTGCAGTAATGCTGTATCAGGAGAGCTACACAGGCTAATGTAGCATAGGAATGACAGGTATTATTTTCATATACAGCTTCTTATACCCTAAATCTCAACACCTTTAAAGAACTGTAGTCAATACAGCTGAAAACAATCATTTGAAAACACTTGATCTGACCTTCCACAGGGTACACCTCCAAATACAGTTTGTATGTTCAAACAAGCATGTAGCAAGAAAAAAAATTTGGCTTAGGTTTTGGTAGTTTATGATACACAGCAAATACGGTATGTTGCCTGGTGTGTACCAATAATTTAAATAATATTGAAGGGCAGATTGCTTAAATTGTGTTTTACTCCTGTTTTAGCATTGACCAGGAGCCTGGAGAAATTCTTACACAATTCATTAAAACTCCTAAAAATGGTTGTGTATCTGAGTCAGGAAAAAACAAAGGTACTTGTGAGGTCAGTACTTTCGAGTTATTGTATTCAGTTCTAGACAGAGCTGGATGCACTGCCTAGTATTGTCCACTGTTTCCGTCCCAAAATTCTATTTTCAATTTCACCTAATTTTTCATATTAGGCTGAAGGTTGCCTCTGCTAAGTGTCTGCTAGATCTGAAACATCTGAGCCAAAACACTTCTCTCTTTCTGACATCAGGGCTCCTAAGTGTACTTTCCAATGCTGTAATTTAATTTTTAAATTGAGGATATTTTCTTTGGAAAGCACTACCCAGCTTTCAAATACTTGACTTTGTGGCCTTAGTGATGCTCTTTATAAATACAGAGGTTTTTTGTATATACATCCATAAAGACTAAAACATCATATGGGTTGTTAAAACATTATTGGATACTGGATTATATGAAATGACTTACATTAATACCAGCAATCTCTCCGAACCCAGCCAATTTATAATTTACATTGCTCTAGAAACTATTTATTTGAATCACACAGACAACTTCAACTTCAGTACCCAACTGCTCCCACAGCATTCTGCCAAGACTTCTAGAGCCATCCAAAAAAAAAAAAAAAAAAAAAAAAAAAAGCTGATGTACATTTGTAGGGAATATAATATATATTTACAATTATATTTTTCATTTCTTGCTTTGACAGTATTGAATAGTTAAGCAAGCTTTACCCATCAAGTAAGCTTTCTTATTTTGCACTCTATTTACTATCAGAACACATGCAGGTGTCCTTCCAGGGCTGACATTTGCTGTGCATTTGCAAACAGAATATGCAGGTCCACCTGGCCTCTAACCTAGACTGTGCTTAGTGTCATAGCAATGGATGATATGCAGAGGGATACTTCTGAAGAAAAAAAAGATCNTTGAATAGTTAAGCAAGCTTTACCCATCAAGTAAGCTTTCTTATTTTGCACTCTATTTACTATCAGAACACATGCAGGTGTCCTTCCAGGGCTGACATTTGCTGTGCATTTGCAAACAGAATATGCAGGTCCACCTGGCCTCTAACCTAGACTGTGCTTAGTGTCATAGCAATGGATGATATGCAGAGGGATACTTCTGAAGAAAAAAAAGCCAAACAAAAACAAAACAACGAAACTCCCATATCATTTAACACTTAAATATAATATAAAAAAAAAAAAAAGCTTGAGATCAGTTATTACAGGTACAGATGAAGACAACAAGCAGAGATTTTCAAAGCAATTCAATGAATCCTCTTTGGCCAACACAGCAGAGTTCAGCCCTCGGCTGAAGCGCTGCCAGTAACAGCAGGTACTCCTTCAGGGCAGCACTGCAACAGTGGCAGCAGCAAACTGCTGTGACCCCGTGCTGCTCAGGACTGCCACGCACTTCAGCTGGAGAAGTAACTCCAGGAGATTCCAACTGCACAAGGGAGAAGGGATTTACCAGCTGTTAGCTGCCGTGGGTCAAGAAAACACACGGTGAAATGCTCCAAAGCAAGCCCCGGCTCTCACACCAGCCTGCGATTCACGGATCTTCACCTCAGCCTGCTGACTCCATGAAAACTGCCTCCTGCTTGATGCCACTTGCATTTTAACACGCTAGACAATGCAAGGCAAGAAAAGAGTTTCTTCCTAGCCAAGACCACAACAGTTTAAGAGAGGAGAACAATGAATGAGGCTATTAGAATATTTCCCTAATTAGCACTTTGTAACAGCTGATTGCATCCTTGTCAAGCGGGATTGACATTACTACCATGAGACACAAACCATGTTCAATATGCACCCAGAGTCCTAAATAAACAGATACCTACATCACATTCACCAGACTGTAAAGTTCCAGGGGGCAATACAACACCGGGAGCCATCACCCTCCCACTGAGGTCTGATGCTCTCAAGCCTTCTTCCACTATCCAACTTCCTAATGAATCTGTAGAAAATTTCAGTTTTTAGTAGTCAGCATTTTCCAGTTTACTCTACAGTTTTGAACTGCCATCCCTCTGCCACCAGCCCAGATCAAGAGCATGCCATAACTGAACATACTTTCTTATCTAACCAATTAAAATTTGTTTCTCTTAACTAATCATCTGGATCACAAATTATCTGCAAAAAAGCCATGTACTTGCTAGGATATCTTTAAATGAAATCCCTCAAAATCCCATTTGTGATGATGTACAATGACATGTGTTATCTTGAATACAGAAAAGAAACAAAAGTGTTTTCCCACGTGTCAAATGACTCAGAGTTAGTATAGAAGAAGAGTAGACTCTGTGGGCACACAGAACTAATATTAACACACAATGAGTAAGTTACTGCTTGTTCCCTAAGGGTCAAGTAGTTTTTATTCATCTTCATCTGCCAAAAAACACTACACAAAAGACAACTAACCCTCAAGAATCCTACCAGAAGCCACACCACCATCTCTCACATGGCAACAGGCATTTCAAAACATAGCTTGAAGAAAAGCCTGTGATGTAAGGGGAAGCAATGCTATTAAAAATATAGATTGCATTCTTCTAAGTCAATACCAAAACAATGACCGACTCGGGTTTTGAAGCAGCAGCACTATGAAAATGCAAAATTGATTTACAAGGGAAATAATAGCCAGAGGTTACTATGACTGCTAAAGTTACAGGACATTTTTTAAAGAAACTAGAATTCATATCTAGTTTAAAAAGTGCTAGCAAAAAGGCTATTTATGCACCATCTCAAAGTGAAGCAAGTTATTCCCCTAAATTAAAATTGGTTTTTTTTAAGCATTATCATTCCAGCACCATCCACAGCGCAGCAAGGACAGTGCTGCAGTTTTAACTGGCAACGGTGATTTTAACAAGGGAAAAACCAGCAGCCTTTTGCCTTCTTTCAGTTCAGTTCTTGATCCATAAAACATTCCCTTACAAAAGGAAACAAACTAATGCCGGCCTTTCTTAAAACAGTTTTCATTTCTCATCTCTTACGTGTAAATTTCTCACGATTTTCACAGCAAATTGAGCCTTATGTCAGGTCATTTGGTCTGGAGCTGAACAAAAGCAGGCGGCCCCTGCGTGCAATGTCACCTCTAACATCACATGCAACAGGGACCTTTCCAGCACAGTCACAGCGAGCCCAGCTGGGCTCAGCCAGCCCTGTCCAACAGCTCGAGCCATAACCAGCAAAGGGGCACTGCAAGGGCTGCACTACACCTTGCTGGCCAAGGCAGTGAAACTGCCCCACGCCCCCAGATCGCTCCAGTCCACCCAGCCTGCAAGCACTGCAAAGCCCAGGGTGTCAGAGGCACCACCTGGACCTTCTCTTTGGGCTAGATGATTGTAGGGTACATGACAGCTTGAATGCACCACCCTAAAATCACCTTTCCCTTAAATAATGTCAGCTGCCTCAATCCTCAGGCAAGAGTCAAGGATAATGACTGATTTAACCAAGAGACCATTAAATCCCCAGATATCCTAAAGCATAGCAGCACTCCATCTATTGGTCAGGAATTAAGGACGTGCTTAATCATCATCATCATCATGCACTAACCTCTATCATTAAACACTCAAACCCTAAGCAGCCCACCCCTTCCTGCCAGGGACTTTACATTCTTCCAGCAAAAATTAAACTCAAGTAATAATATCTTCTGAGAAATAATGCAACTAACGCTAAAAGCATTAACATGACAACATCTAAAGTTAAAACTGGTATACTCTATTAGTTACACAATTACAATTTTGTTTCATTGAGAAATACATGCACTTCATACTCGTATCAGCATTGAGGAGCTTGTCTGATAACAGCCAAAGAGCTCACACTGTTCCCTGGGTTGACACTTTCTTTCCCTGCAAGTACTGGATGCCACCAAGGAGGTCTGTACAATTTGTTCACACACAGTTTCCAGCCAGCAAGGCCGCTGAAGTGACCAGGTGTGTAGTCCTGAGAACTCCCTGGTGCAAGGCAAACGCTGGCAGGGAGGCAGAAGGGAGTTAGTCTTTCACAGCAGAACTGCTGTCAGAGGAGACACGCGCAGAACCTGCCCCGTCTTGCTCCGCTCCCCTCAAAAGCCACCGCTGTCCCTTCCCAGCAGATCACACACAGCCATACTTCTGCCACACCTGTGCTTCACTCCAGCCATCAGCAACTGGACCAGAAGGTAAGTGAGACAGCCTGAAGCTGCCCCAGGCACATCAAGGCGCTCTGTGAAAGGCTGAGGTTACATTTGTCAGCTTCATTCCTCTGGTACCAAAGCTCATTTAAGCAGCAACTTCTCCCACACAATTCAGCAATTCCATACATTCATGCTTTTATAACCCTTGGCCATTCATTTTTTGGCCCAGATATTCATTGCCATTGATTTTATCTATTTGTTTTTTTTAAACTTAACTCCTCCACATGGTGGAACTACGCAGATGAGGCACATGCCTACACATTTTCCCTCCACTTGGTATCACAGCACTACCTTCCAGACACGAGTCCAGGACATGTGAATGAAAACCAGCAGATTCAGGCTCAACCTGCCTGTAACATAATGATGCTGAGACAGAAACAGAGGCAACCCACATCCACGACGGCGTCGTTGCTTTTGAGGCACGCTCTACCCTCCTTACAGAGCCACTCCAAAACTTCCCTGCCAAAATCCCATCGTTCAGCCACGCAGACACTGCCTGCCCTGAAGTCTGCAGCGAACACTGACTGATAACTCCGCTCTGAATTCCTAAATAAGCTTATTAATGTGAGATGAAAACTGACCAACACCAAGGAACAAACTCCCAAAAGGCCCATCGCGAATCCTCATTTCTGGAGCTTAAAGTTCAAGGCAGCAATCTTGAATTTCCTCCTCCCTAAGACAAGCACAGAATGGAGATAATTCCAAGCTGCGAACGGAGCAGGGGGCTGGGTGGGCACGGCGAGCCGGCAGCAGCGAGCGGCGCTGGGCTGATGCCGGTCACGCCGGTGGGTCCGCGCCGCCGTGACCGGAATGCCTGAGCCTGCACCGGGAAGCGCAGTCCCGGGCGCTCCGCACCGCGATCCACGGCCAAGGCGGAGCTGCGCGCCACTATGAAACCCCCAAATAATGTACATTTTAAGAAGTTTTCCGAGACGCGTAGGGAGTCCGGAGCCTTGCGTTGGAGCAAGGACAGTCCGTAGTTACAGCAATCGCCCCCAAGGTTTTATTTGATTAGCGGAGTTTCGGAGCGGAGGCGCATTATTTAAAGCCCCGTCTCCCTCCTCAGCCCAGCGCCGAGGCAGAACGACAGCACTGCAGCATCTCCCCCGGCGGAGAGCTGGCGTAGACCCGCGGGCAAGTTCCCGCCGGGCCCCGCGGTGCCCCCGCACGGCCCCATCCCGCTGCCGGCCGCGGCCCCGCGCTCCCCCCGCAGCCCGGGGC